>UCOJ01000393.1:0-113304 GCA_900474305.1 Cecidostiba fungosa
ATCGTGCACGCAGCAAAATACCTACAATAAAAAGACGGCTATTTAAATTGATCGCTTTAATAGAAAAATTTGTATAAGCTTATTACTGAAACTTTTCATTTTAGCGTCCAACCCAGGCTTGACCCCTCAAGACGATTTTTGGCTACTTTGTCAAAGGTCAACTTTGATGTAAATATAACGCTTATTCACACTACGTATATAAATTGGCAGAAAGTGAAAGTATTCTACTTTTTAAACATTTTTCTTTATCGAAATGTTACTTTTCATTTGCAGTATGATATGATGAAGTGATTTTATCATTAATCAAAGTGCAACAAGAAAAAAAAACAAACTATAGATAACGATCTTTTATACACATTTTTTATTCTTATAACACGAGCTATATTCTCGCTCCGTTTTCGCGAATTCTTACTCGCGTGTGTTTATTGACTTTGCTGGTTTTGTTATTTGGAAAAGTGTTCGCAGATTCGCGTCACGTTTGGAAAGGAAGCGAAGGTCCCCGGTTCCGTTTATGTAGGTGAGGAGAGGTGGTGGCCGAACTTTGACAGTTTGGGATGACACAAGGTAGCGATCGCGTACGTGCGGTATCTGGCTTTTTGCAGCTGTGTATATAGCGAGTGGGCGGCCAAAAGTTCTTCCTGCAAATATCGACAGACTGCACTCGGCGGCAGGTTACAAGAGCGCGCATGTGTACACGTAATCTGTGTATATATGTATAGAGAGAAAGAGAGAGAGAGAGAGATAGAGCGAGTAAGCTATATAGGGTGAGCTCAGAGTCGCTGTGCTCTGAAAGTTCTCGCGGCTGTTCGGCAATCTCGAGAGGCATCGGCCCATTGCAGTTGCAGTGAGAAAGCTTCTCGAATCGAGCTCCCTGGATTTTGGCACGCTTCCATCTCTTCGCTCCATCATGAAATAGCTGGGTTTGCCTTTTGCCAATAGACTTGCCCTCCTCTGTATTTCGCCAGCCGTGCATAACCCAACTGCTGCCTAACCTTTGCTCTTATATACCCCGACGCCCGTTCAAGGCCACTTTATTTCGTATACGTCTATATCCTTTACATACGAGCGCTGCGTGCACTTGATTTTTTCCATCCTTCCTAAACTGCGAGCTTATGCGCTCCTTTCAGCTCTCTTTCTCTCGCTATTTCTATCTCGGTTTTCCTCTCTCTTTCTCTCTCGTCTTTCATGGATATTCGGCGCGCACTTGGAAGATGGCTCACGAAAATTTCCTTATCTCTCTGATGCATGCAGCTGTCGTCGTTAAGATTATCGAGCGCGGTATCGGGAGTTAAACGCAATTTATTTCTCATTTTCTCGAAAGGAATGCGCGGAGCCTGGCGCGCATCGGCAGTTGCGTTAGACGTCCACTTTCGTCATTCTTTTATTTCATCTCTATTGCTCGGAAAGGAGGAAGTCTGTTTAACTGAAGACTCTTGTGTTGCGCGTCTCTTTCCCTTCTTGTATCTCACTATTTCCGTCGTTCTTTCTCTCTCTCTCCGAGTTCCCCGCAGCCCCCGGGCCCGTTACCGTCGCGGTGGCGTTCCATCTCGATGGCAATATGAAAAGGAGAAAAATTTTGCCCCGGCTCGCGCGGAATAAGCTCGCCTCGAAAAGGAAGCCGAGCTGAATAATATCCAAGCATGTCTGGAAACATCAAAGTCTGCTGCTGCTGCTGCTGCTGCATACAGTGGCTGCGCTGATGCGAGCCCTGAGGGGGACGAGCGAGACCGAGAGCCAAGGAAATGAAAATGGTCCTGAGAAAGAATGTGACAAATATGTGCGCGGGATCGAATCCCTGTGAAAAGGGAGTAGAGCGAGAAAGGAAAATGGCGCTACTACTGTACAAGGATACGTACATGGCCATTGCTTCTCTACATATATATACACCTATATCGCGGAGCTACTGTGCTTTTCCTCGCGCCTCGCGCAACTATAAGAACCTTAAGATTCTCGTAAATCATCGTTTATATTCCGAGTGGCGACCTCGTGAATCAAATCCGCTTGTGAAATTCTGGCCTGGCGGATCGAGCAATGGCTCAGCTTGTAACTATAGACGCGTCGAGATGCTTGGCCCTGTCGTTTTCCAGTCATATCGCAATTTGTGGCTACAGCTATCGGGGCTATATAACAATAGGCTCTCATCTGCTGTCATAGGCATTGGGGATCGGATAAACGAGCGAGAGTCAAATCGATCGTCGACTTGTAGAATTTTGCTCGCAAAGTTTTTAAGACCCTCGACTTTTCGCGATGCTTTCGCGTGTCCCAAGAGGCGCAGCCGGCTGGCGCGTCCTGCAGCTTTCTTACCCAAGCATTCGACACTCTTTTGCGCCGGTCGCGCTGTTTTACAAGAAAGTGCACTTCGTGCTTCGACTTCCGTTTCGTCGTCCCGCAGGAATTCGAGAACGCGCGCGCTCCCCCACTGACTTGGCTCGAGCTATTATATCTGGACCTTCGTCTCTTCTCGGGAAATTCCCGTCCACGTACACTCCAGCGCGTATTTTACTTCTTCTTATTCTTTTTCTCCTACCAAGAGCGATCTCGTATTTATTCTCCGTCTCCGTCTCTCTAGCATATTTTTTGCATATTATACATCCTCTTGTACCTCCGTACCAGAGCTCTATTTTCTCTCCCATCGCTGCCATGATATTTATTTTCTCGTTGTCTCGTAATCGCGTCTTTCTTTTCAAAAGCGGCGCTCGTTAATGGCTGGCGCGCACCGCGGGTCTAGGCTATTATATTAGTCGCGCAGTATAATCAAAAGAGACGCGATATCAGAAATCTGTGTCAAATCTGTGCAGCTGCACTAATTATAAAGGGGTATTATATTTTAACAAAGTTCCCGCGCGCCGCTTGGCTCTGCATAAACGAGTAGCTCTTGAGTCGCGCGGCGTCGACGATGTATATAGAGCCCACAGGAGTCGAGGCTTTGATTTTCCGTCCGGTAAGAAGGCGCTCCTACGCTTTACAACTCGGTGCGACTGCCTTCGCCGTCGCTCGCATAGAAATGGGATTTTACGCTCGCGGCAAGTAATTATCGGTCTGTCCCTCATCGTCGTCGTCGTCGTCGTCGTTGGCGGCGTCCTAGAAGTCCTATGTCGGTCTCACGGTTTCAAGCCTAGCGCGCCGAGGGAAATCGAGGAGACTTCAAGCTCCGGCGCCTCGGCAAGTTCTTTTCTTCGCTAGCCAAAGACCTCCCCCCACGCTGTAGCGCGTCGATTGAAAAGTGAAAATGGAAAGCCCCCCTTTGCACTCGCTCCCGCGCCTCATTTCACGAGAACATAACAGCGCTGCTTATGCCAACTATGCTCGCGCGACCTCCTCATCGTTTTTCTCTCGCACCTCTTCCTCTGTCTATTATTATCTCACCTCCTTAACTTTCCATTTGCCGCAGTTTTTCTTTTCTCCTGGCGCTAACGATATACCTATATACATGCCGCACGGCTGCTTCACTCTGACCTATACTAATGTATAGATTTTCCTTCTGCTGCGACGACTACTCGCTTATTATATTTACTCTGCTTCCGTCGTGATTTACGACTGTTATGTTTCGTATAAAGCTCAACCATTAACAGTAGACCTTTGTTTCCGTCGTTAAAGAATCGTTTACAGAGCGTAATAATGTAACGAGACTAGATTCAACTCCACTTGCAGCGTATTTTTACATCTCTGATGTGCTGTTGCGTCGATTGCGTTGCATCTGCCGCCGTGCGGCTGAAAGTGAGCAACAAAAAATAAGTTACTTTCCTAGGTGTAAAGTTTCTTCTGCGCAGTTGTGTTGCTCATGAATCTGAATCAAACGCGTGTCTGTCTACTGTTCTGCATATTTATGGAAGCGCTGTGCAGTAGTATCAAAATAAAAATCCCAATATAGCAAACTTATAATATTACTATGTTATCGTGAGACTGCGACGTTGCGAAAGTTTTATGAAAGTTGCCTGGCATTTACAAAACTTGGCTGCAGCGTGTTTCATGCTGACGTTTTCTTTTTTTTCTTCTTCTTCTTTTTTTTCACTCCCAGGAGCAACTCAAACGTCATTAGCTCATCATAGTTTTTTTCAAATCACGAGTTCTTTCTCGATTTTCATCCAACCGCACAAGTCACTGATCAAATTTTCGCTCGTGTAATCGAGCTTACGTCCGATTAAGAGCTACAACGGTCAAGACCAATTATCGTCACATTCGATGCTCCCAGAAATGAAAGCGCTTATCTGCACGCTGATAAGAATTTTGCAATAACGCGATTAAGCGATCAATAATTTGCACATCAGCGAATGTTAATCAGACTTCCGCGACGTATTCTGTCAAATCCTATTTATGACATTGTATAAAATTCATTGCTTCTTAGTACCAGTGAATGAAGATTAAGAAAATGCTAACTGTATAATATAATTGCAGTCGGAAATTATTGCAGTTGATTCCTTAAACGTCAAAGTAATTATTCAGTATTAAAGAATCGTTGTTTACGCCAAAGGAGTATATAAAAGCGATTCAAAATCAGGTGAAAATCTCAATCAATAAAATTTAGAGCGTATACAGCGCACGAAAGAGTTGTAATTTGTTATTGCATCTGCCCCGTGTAATTTGAATTTTAATCTATTGAATTTCTCATCGGAGGATACACCGGTCATTAGGAAGATAAGGGAATCGACATGAACGTGTCGGAGTATGACGCAATGAATTTTAGTCGGGTTGTATCGCAGAGTGGCTCTGAAAGTCACATTAACATCTCGCACGTGTGCGACACATGATGCGAGAGGGAGAGAGAGAACTCGAGCGCACGAACTGTATACGCAAAGCCGGCGAAACAATGTTCAGAGCGCTGAGTTGGTTAGCGAGTAAACTCGTTGTAGGTATTAAAACGTTACGAATCGCGCGCAGCTTGCGAGTTACAGTCTGATTGCGCACTCGCCGTACGACCTTTAACTTCCGTAATGTCGTTTGTATACGTTTCTGTTACTGCTCCCCACAACATTTTAGCCCCTTTCCAAAGAATAGCGTTAAATTTATCAGTCCGCGCACGCAGCTATATGCGTGGATTATTAAACGCTGCAAAGTAATGGACTGTCGGCCAGCGGTATATACATATATAGTGCCGTGAGTGAGAGAGAGAGAGAGGCCGCGCATCACTGAAAAATGAGATGCACATCTGTGCGCAAAGTCAATTATTCGATGCGCCGTGTATATAGAAGTGCTGCTGCTGTGTACTGTCGGCAGACTAAGTGCGAGCAATTTCGACGATTCAATTACGGGACGGCGCGGCGGGTGGCGCGACGAGCTGGATTTTTGCGCTCCGAAAGTAAAAAGAGCTGGGAATGCTGCTTTCTGCAGTGGGTCGCGAGCGCGAGCAGAGTAATACCTTTGCCTTTAAAACCCTTTTCCCCGGAAAGAGAAAAGAAGTGAGAACGAAGGAGGAGCAAATAGAAATCTCGGCGATTGCCCCACACTACTGGTGCGAGATAACAAATAACAATGGAAAAGTGATATCACTTTGCGGACTTTGTTCTCGAGCGCAATAAGTTTTGTCATTGCAATTGCGCGATCGCTTCCTTCATTATTCCTTTTCTACTCTACCTGGAATTGAAAGTCACGATAGAATTATATTGGCCTTTGGACATTGATTTTTTACGTCAAAAGAGAAATGCTATTTCCCGAGATAAGCAAAGCAATAAAAGGAGGTGGTGATCGTTGTATTCGTTGTTCTCTGATTGGTCGCTGTAACGTAATGTGATTCTGGCTGTTCGTTTTCGCGGATAATCTCGTATGTAATGAATTCCTGACCTCAAACAGTAAACACGAACAACACTTGGCGCTGTATCCGAAAAATTAACTTATATGCGTATTGAAGCTTGTATCTGTCATGTAAAATGTAACTAGCTATGTACATGTATCTACAGAAGAGTGTGGTTGAAATTTATTTTTTCTTCTCTGGAGCTATATAGCTACATTAGATATTGCAAAAGTTTGATGCATGCAAGCAAGATAGCATATTTACATATAGGAAACTGCCAATAAAATAGATAATGCTCGCAGGAAATATGCCAATATCAAGGCGAATTTATCCACGTGTAGTAGCAGTAGCAGCAGAAGAGTCGCAGCTACACATTGATGCACGATAGATTCACTACACTGCATCAACTATACCCCAGCTAGTACACAGCGCAGCAATAGAGGGTGGTGGTGGTGAAAGGAGGCTTGCGGACGGCATTATGCGCTTGATAAAGTCGAAAGTTGCGGGACGAGGCGGAGGAGGGATATTATAGAGGCGGCTGCAGTGTCGCCGAGGGCATTATGCAGCTAGCGAAGAGTAGCAGCAGCAGCAGCAACAGCAGAGCGCGCATTATAAGGCGATAGCGTTGGCGACGAAGTAGTCGCGGTGGCGCGCGTCCGGCCGCGGCGTGCAATTTTCCTCGCGCGCATTCGAGTCATTCCAGGGCCGCAGGGCCGGTAATGGTCTTTTTCGTGGAAGGAAAGCTACACAGCGCCGCGCGCGGTGAAATGAAAGCAGGGGGTGCGAACGGTAGTAGGAGGCGTGGAGGCGACGGAAGCGTATGTGGACGCGACACTGTATAGCGTGTGTGTGTGAGAGAGAGAGAGAGAGCTATAATTACAGCGACGAAAACTACGCAGAGGCAGATGGTACGTGTGCGCAGTGCCATTCGTATATCTCTCTCTCTCTATCTCGCTCTCCGCCGTCACTTGGCCGCGCGCTCGTGATGCGACGAGCTTTTCCCAACCTCATTTCTTCTTCTCTCCCACCCCCGCAGTACTATATAGTCTCCTGTATTAGCGAGGAATCCCCCGCGTGCAATATCTCGCCCTCGTATAATGCCGATATACGCGCGCGCCATGGCCACCACGACGATTTTCTCTTCTCCGGAGAGTAATGGCTCGAGCTCTCGCTAATTCTCAACTTTTTCCTTGGACTCTCTCTCTGATGATGACGACGACGCCCCCGTATACTGCGCGCCGAGAGTAATCAAGCCGAGCGATTCTCCTCCCATGTATTATGTATAGGTATATACCGTTTTGCTATTTCAGAGCGCGCGCGACGCTACTCCCGCTGTGCGGATGTTTAAAAACGCTTATACCAGCTTGTTATACTGACGAGAGACTTGAGATAGAGAGCTGAGAGTCAAACTTTCTGAATAGCTTATGGCTCTACGTTATATACGAGTGCATGCATATATCGAGAGCTGGTGCCTCATTAGAAGCATAACTTTTCGCTCTTCGGCAGTAGCTATACCTGATGAACACACGGAAATTCGTGTGTCGATATAACTTCTTCTTCTTCTTCTTCTTCTTCTTCGAGCCGCTCAATCGCTTGTAGACGCCGCCACCGCCGCAGCAGTAGTAGAGAGCATTACTTCATTAATAACATTTACCTCGCGCGCCAAACTCGTTAGCTCGTTAAAACATTTACAAACTTTGCCTCTCAGAGCACCAACTTCTCTCTCTCTCTCTCTCTCGCCAGCTCATTCGCTATACTGCGAGATATACAAATTATAGTCAAAATTACGCCGAGATTTACGTTTTCTCCCCATTAATTAGCATTGTAATAATCTGCATAGAAAAATCGCCGCCGGCGCAATCGCAAATCGCGAGCCATACGTAAATATACCATAAGTGACGCCGGCGCGCGAGACGGTGCAGCCGTGTTTATACCTATATACTGTGTATATGCAGCCGAACGAGACACGTCATAGAGCTGTCGAGGTCAGGAATCGATACTATAAACGGAAAGTGTACTCGGCTGCGTGCTATGCGCGACGGCGGCTTTTTGCGCCCGCGCGCTGTATATACAGCAGCGAATATAGGCGGCAAAGGTGGTTCACCCGATCGGCGTTGGAACTGGGCCACGACGCGCGCTTTTGTCCGCGTCGTCGCGCTCGATCTTCTCGCATATAATGAGGACGCTCTCGGCGCCGCTATCGCTCGCCGCAGCAGTGATGATCGTCGTCGCGCGAAGACAATGAATTGTATATATACGCGCACTTTTCATCTCTCGACACGCTGACGTGCTCTATATATATATATATATATATTAGTATACGAACGCACGAGACGTGTTCGTGCACTGCACTTACTTGCGGGCGTGCAACTTTGCGCGAATGGAGAAAGTTCCTTCTTTACTCTTGTCGGAAAGGGGTGATGCGCGCTGCTGCAGCCCTTCCGCAAGACTCTACTAGTAGAAGCTTCGAGTGTTCTTCTCGGCTGCGGAGCGCTGGCGCGCGAGAGAGAGAGAGCGCAAGTGCAAACGAATACTCGCTCTTCTACGTGTCTTTCTCTCTCTCTCTCCCCCGGCGAGCTTCTTCCCTTCTGTATACATATATGTGCGCGGGCCGGGAATTTAATTTCATTGAAAGTACGCCGCGCGATCCTCGCGAATACCGAATGATCTCGCTCGCGCGCGCGTCTCGTGTGACTGCAGCTCGGTGTACCACGCAAGCTTCGGATTCCCAAAGCTCGTGCGTGCGTTATAAGCCGTCTCTAGCGCGACGGTCGCTGTATTATAAATCTCTCTCTCGGTCTTATACATAGCCTTTACCCATATATACTCCTATACCCGCAGCCGCTTCTAGATCCGTGTATCAGTTGGGCAAATTTTAGCGCCAGAGCCGGCTCGATTTCTCTCTCCCTTTCACTCTCTGTATAAGAGCAACTTTGGCGTGAATTGCTAGCGCTCAAACTTCCAGTTGCTGCTGCTGCTTTGTTTTCCAACTCGAGCAAGGATTATCAAAATTCGTCACGGCGGGATATAACTTATTGAGAATATATATAGGCGTCGCGTGAAGTATATTAGCCGGTAATATGACACCCGATACGGGCGCCTCTAGTCGCGGCTCTTATTCATAACTCTTGTCCTTGGATGAATGATCCGTTCATGTATCCTTATTGCTCGTATTATACCGTCTGATGCATGCAATAATTTTGAATGATAAAATATGCGCCGATCGATTTAAAGCGCAATTCATATCAGCAGCAATTGCCGCGAAAATTCGGTTAATTCTTCATTATCGTCCGGCAGCTGACTTGTCCGTCCCTGCGCATCATTTATTTATGCACAGCACATAGCCCTGCAGTTGTAGTTGTATAGGAATTATATTCCGCGTTTGATCACGATGATTTGCAAGAATTCGGAGAACCGCGGCCGCGAGCACACAGCGTCAGTCAGTGTCAACAAGAAAGCCGCGAGATTTTATTATTCAAGGACGCGGCGGCGCACGGCCGGACGCTGTGCACACACAGATCGGAGTATAATGTATAACAACAATCGAACGGCTTGCATACCCTCGTTTTATAGTTGGTTATTCAAATGTATATAGAGGCGAAAGCCTGAGGGACGCGAGAGGCCTAGTATATGCCATTATCATTGCAAGAAACAAACGGAAAGCCGGAAAACCGAGGCGGTAATTCGAGAGGCGAGTCTATATACGTATATATAGACGTATTAACAGAGCTGAAAAGGATGCAGGGGGTATAGATATAGGGTCGCCGCGCTAATTCGATCTGGCCGCGACTGCAAATGAAATTCGAGCTGCTGTGTGGGCGACTGTATATAGGAGAGAGAAGGTTAAGGGTTCACATGGCGCGGGGGCGGTAATTTTCACGCAGCAGCCTTTCTGGCTTCTCGTCATTCGAATGAACCGCCCGGCCGCGACTATACACCTGACTAATTTGGCCATTAACAGCGTGCGAGCGTCCAATCTCGTTCCAATCGTTTGCGGAGCCGGTGGTCCGAAGCCAATGGCCTGGAGCTGTAGCATTATAAATTAGACTGAATAAAGCTCGGCCAACGGAGCTTGAAAAAGCAGTGTAGCGCGCCCCCGGTAGCCAGCTCAGCAGTAGCAGCAGCAGCAGTTCCTGAAAAAGAGGCTGACTGTGTCGTAAAGGATCCGTTTTCCATTTACGTTCGCGCGCACCGGCTCACTCTTCTGCAGCTTCTGCTCGCTCTCTTCGCCTCTTCTCGCGCGCAGCTTTTATAAGAAGTTGTGCGTTCGGCTTTTCCGTGCGCGGGGGAGAAAAACCGGCTCGGCGTCAAAGTGAAACGCCGGAAGAAAAGCCGAGCAGGCGAGCCCGGAGCCCATCCTCACCCTCTCGCTATATATGTATACCGCCGCCGCGCGCGTATTCGATCTCTCGCGATAAAACGAATTGAAAGCCCGACATTGCTTTTATAGACGACGACGACGACGACGTCGGCGGCTGCTGCTACAGCAAGCTATACATCTCTTCTCCCGGCCACAGACACGTGTGTGCATGAAAAAGGGACCGTGTCGTCGTATTACACTCAGTCTTCCACACAGCGAGTCTGGTTTTTCGTGAATAATTCGCGATCGAATTCGCCGCTACTGTGCTCTCATTCGCAAATTGGAGGAAAATAAGCCAGCACGTCCGCGCACTTAACCTCCGACGCGCACTGCTGAGCTTTTTACAAGATTCTTGAATCGAGCGCGCTCTCCTCTCACTTCTAGCTCTCTTAATTTTGCAGCTGAGCTGCACCGCGGAAAATCATCGTGCGGCGCCTCTCTTTCTCTTTTCCATATAGCCGACCTCGACGCTTCAAGGCTCGTCGACACACGCGCGCGCGCAAGGACACGAATTCAAGCCCGGCGCGCTCACTTCCTACTCCCGCGGCCTGTGTTCTCGTGCGGAACGAACTCCTTATTATACTCTGCGTCTGCAGCTGTGCAGTTTCTGTTGCAAACTTCGATAAACTGCTTATTTACAATATATATAGTGACGACAACTCCCTCACTTTGAGATGCGGCTTTAAGATCTCTCGGGTCAGTTCTTGCGAGAAAACTTGCAGAAAGCCGCTTTGTCAATTAAGTCCATTATAATTGATTACTTTACATCGGCTCGACTGCTTGTTTTCCCCAAAGTTTTCGCGACTTTGATGCATTTTCGTCGTCGTCGTAGTCGCATTTTATGATTTTATCTGGGCTCTCTATAGTGAACTCCAATTAGAAGTAAATACAGTATGCTCTCATTTTGGTATATATACAGCGCGCTGCTGTTCGAAACTTGGCTGTATCTTCGAGAGAGGAAGAGGGTATAGAGTAGAGTAGCTTATTTATAAAGCTAAGGACTCGGGGTCCTTGATGATAGCCTCAGATCAGTTGCATAAGAACATACAATAGTTGCGTTTGATGCAGGGTCCCTTTACAAAGTAATTGCAAAAAATCGACATTATAAATAAATTCTTAATACAAACAAACAACAAAAGGAAAATAACAAACGAATGTCCGAACAGTACAAGATTAGCGTAATTACGCACACTTTTTGAACAAGTTTATATGGATTTAAGGCTGATTTCGTGCTACAGCCCGGCCTCTTCATATCGATAGAGCTGTATTGATTAAATAAATAATCCGAGTCCTAGTACTTGAGTTTGAAGTCCGGCGAGCATGTTATATGCGTGCGCTGCTCCGCATTAAAAAATTTATATGCGTAAATGGGTCGCTCGTCTATCCGAGCTAGTGTATTTCATCTAACTGCAGTGCTTTGATAATTTAAAAGCAACTCGCACGCCAATCGAGAGGACTTTTCAGAGTTTCGAATTAACTTCATTACCCGCGTACTAATGTATAACCGCGAATATAACTTCTGTGAACCTCTCTGTGAACGCGAGCTCGTATATGTATACGCATTTCTCTCGGAGAGGCCTTTCAGCTTCGAATCGTCGAAGGCTGATAATCAGATACGCGGCGGCGCGACGCACTTCCTTACGAGAGCTGCTCCTGGATGCACGCAATGATACGGGGGGTCTCGTCCATGCATTATGCATGCGCAAGCTCTCAAAGCTACCGACGGTCGAGAGAGCCGCGTCGATCTGCTTCCTCCGATACCTATATGCAGCGCAAATATACCGCATCATGCAGCTGGCCAAACGTGCCAAACCGCCCATGTATACTAGTGCGCGTTCAAAAACGAGTTGGCTGTATAGTCCGGCTATAGGGCTGCTGAGCTGGGAGATAGAGAGCTTGTTGGAAACCTCGTGCGTTTAGGTGGCTGCACGTGTCCCGGCCGACTGACCTTTAGGCGGCGGCCACATTAGACATAGACTGGCAAACAGTAGCTATTGGCGCAGATACCAACTGTTCTTTCTGAATGAAGTGAGGGTTGAGATTTTTTTACATTGGCATGTAATTCTGCAGAAGTAGCTATAAATTATCTATAAATTGTATTCTTGTCTTCTAACTCATTTGGGTTGCTGGTTGCACCGTTCAAAGGTCAAGCCCAGGAACGTGGAAAAAGGTGATAGGGAAACGACGAAAGAACAATAACGCAAAGTCTGAAGGAAGACCTTTATTCGACCAATAAGAGGGTGCTGGTTTACTGCTCCCGCGGAACTGACTCGCGAACTGTCCACGCTCGTCCCATTGCGCTGTTGAGTTTTCAATCCAAGGTTTTGAAAAAGCTGGTACATGATCAAATCGTGGAGTTTGTTACCCGGAAGGGAGTCTTTGATCCATACCATTGCAGGCTGGTTTTCGGAAGTATAACAATACTATCACTGCACTACTTAAGTTGACTGAAGATATAAGAACTGGCTTTGTCATAAAACGGATGACTATATTGCCCTACTGTTTGACTTCAGTAAGGCGTTTCGTATACCATCTCTCAGGCGCAAGCTGGGCAGCATGGGATTTTCTCGCTCGGCGCTTCGTTGGATTCACTCGTATGTATGTGAAAGAAAACAATAGGTCACAACAAAAAATGGTACCTCTGAATAGGTTACCACTAATCTTGGTGTTCCACGAGGTTCCGTGTTCAGTCCCTTGCTGTTCATTCTATGCATGAATGACATTCAAAATCTCTTTAACGGACGCGACGTTGGACATATTTTTCACGCAAATGACCTACAGATTTACATACAGGTACTACGTAATTCAATTGAGTAGGACATCTCCAGACTCTCCAGAGTTACCAGGAAGATCTCTAATTGAGTTGTAGCTTAATCGAAGGAGTGGGACTTGCTGGTATTGAGCCGGGGCCAGAAGTCACTGTTCCCTTCTCGGAGACTGTTGTCAGTCTTACTTAGCGTGAACACTTTCTTGGAAGCGTCAATCCGATCGCCTGGTTAGGACAGTTACTGGGGATCTTAAAATTCCGTGGGCGCACACCGGGTCCTTCAACGTTCAAGGAGTGGGACTATAGCATTTCTTTCCATCCGACATATAAGGTTTAAACCTTCAATCGCGACATTTAAGAGCGCTCTTAAAAATCAATTATTGAATCTCGACTGACATGACGTCATTGTCTCACTTATATTCTACAATACATGCACACTTGACAAACTGTTATGTAGTGCACTTATATAAATTCACTGTGATATTCAATCTTAATGTTTTTTAGACTATTTTAGACTGAGCGTTTCAAAGTCTTATATTCTAATTTATGTATTATTCTATGTAATAGTCTGTGTCAAACTTTATGTATAGCAATGTGCTACTCTTTTGGAACCGTACGTCGCTGTTGTGTATGTACGTGACACGTACTCTTAACCCTCACTTCATTTGTAAATTTGGAGAAAGTGCGCCAGTCGCTACCATTTCCCAGGCGGTAGCATCTACGCCGCGCTATCTATGTGGACGCAGCCTTAACCCCCTCTGCATGATGGGCTTGCGCGCTATACGTAAGCTTTGCCTCCAGCAGTCCTCCGGAAATTGAACGTTAAGCCCTACTCGTCGGCCGCCAGTGTCGTGTACATCAGCGCCAAAATCCACTCGTCGACAGCATGCTACTATATACTTCATATATCATAATATGGGGTAGATGCGCCCAGTACGGCTACCCATAGCTATTTTGGACATAACTTTTTAATGACGCGATGGAAATTTAAATTTCTACCTTTAATGTGTGAACTCGACGTATAAAAAAGTTATGCGCATAAATATAAAGCGTGCAATTCACGTGATGGTGCCGAAAAGTTGTTCCGAAAAGTTGCTTGTAAATATTTATTTACTCAACAAAGATAAAAATTTTTAACGTGGATTTTTTCCTTAAACAGTCCTCTTTAACATGGATATATTCCCGATTTGATGTCCAGAACAATAATTATCTAGCGTCAAATATGCGGCCCTTTTTTGTCATTTTTATCGATTTTGGTGCATTGTTATCGAATTTTCCTTTTTGTATATAAAGCATTCCTTGTGTGTAAAAGAAAAAAGAATGTAATTTCTATTGTATATTTTTCGAGATACTCGTGTTCGGGTTAGCCAGGGGTTGTTTTCGGGGACACTCCCCTATAGAACGCACGCAGGCTTTCACGACCTTGGCTCATCAATTTTACATACTTACATCCCTCGATCGTTGCAGCTGCCACTGTTATACCTCTTATCGGCGCTTGTGTGCGGCTGGCTCATCAAACTTTCCGCTTCGAGTGCGCGATTCGCTTTCGATTAAAAGCTGCTACTGGTATATAGAAAGCTTGCGGGGCGAAAAATCGAATCGGTTCGCCGCCGCCTGTGGCGTGTCAACAGAGAGCGCAGGCCGTTGTTCTCTCTATCTCGGCCAAGCAGCGCATCGCGTGCACAATGCGCGGCCCTGACGTCGACTCGCGCACAATGCGCTCGTGGCTTGTTGCAATCTAATGTCTCTCCGCGTCGCTGCGTTCGCTAATATTGACGCTCCTCGCCAAAAGCCTTTTTTTTCATTAAAGCCCCACCGGCGATGATAACAGAGAAAGCTATCGACGCATGATATATACACACCTATGTACACATCAGCTGAAAAATGCAGTGGTATATGCAGTCTCTGCAGGCAGAGCAGCCGGATTGACACGTATACGCGCGGGGCGAAAAGTCAGCGGGTGGCAGCCGACGTGATTTACACCCCTCGCGGCGATGCTTCATGTCTTACGGCGCGACGCTCGGCGAAATGTGTGCATGCATGCCGCCGCCGCCGCCGCCGCTATACTCTGTCCGCACTGCGCATCGGACGAGTTATACGAGCCGGAAAGGCTCTTAACCAGCGTATAGTGTATATATAGCCCCCGCGTTGTGCCGCGGCTGTTCTCGTAAATCACCTGGCGACGACCCGCTGCTGCTGCTACCGGCCAATTTTTTTAATTGCACCGCCACCACCGCCGACTTTGCCCGCGTTATTTTCGAGTGCGTTATTGCAGCCCCCGTCTTGCAGCGCTCGCACATATAAACACCGTGCAGGCGCGGCCGACGATTCTCCGCCCCTCTATACCTTACGCCCGGCTTGCTATACCGAGCTATCGGGCTTTTTTTATCATGCATCTTGATAAAGGACTCTGCTTTATATCGCCCGAGAGCGAGCTACCGCTCTGAACTTTATGCGCTTTCAAGTTGCGCGCCCCGTCGACGACTAAAACAATTTTTCTACTAAAAGGACTTCAGTATATGTACCGCTGTTGCGTATATACAAGAGAGCTATAGCTATATCGCTGCTGCCGCAGCAGTGCTACTAATATATTCATATTTTCCGCGACTTCTCCCCACTCTGGCGCTGGATTTTTGCTCCTTTTATTTTTCCTCCTTTGACTGACATGTCGAGTGCAATAGCGCTCTACTTCTCACTTTGACTGTTTAATATACGACGCTCGGCGCACCGGAGTTTTATTACTTCATTTTTATATAACCGCCGGCTCGTTCTCGTTCGCGCGCTATACATAAATGATTGAAATCTGCCTGGGCGGGCATATTATCGCTGCGCTTAAAAATACCGCTGCAATCTCGCTAAAAATGAAGATTGTTTTAAAATATTTTCAGCAATAAGACACCTGAATATATATGGGCTGGTGTCCGGCTATACAAGTTGCTTGAAAGGGGAAAAACTTCTTTTAGCGCCGAGCGACCAAGAGCTTTTGAATGGGAGTAGCTAGCGTGGCTTGGCGTTTTAACGGAACTGCTGTTCGCAACAAAGCCGCCAAACTTTCAATGAAATCCAAACGGAGAGTTTGACTATACTCGGATGCGCCAACTGCAGATGTCGAATAGTTGATTATAGTCAAAAAGTGTATACGTCGAGATTGCTTTCTCCTATACAATGTGTATAATACGTATAAAACGTTAAAAAGCTCCGCCCTAATATAATACTCGCGAGCTAAAACGGATCTTCTCGCTTTGATGCCGCTGCCGTGTTTGCATATCTCTCTCTCTCTGTCTCTGTCTATAACTGTCTATAACGAGTAAAAACGCACTTTTAGGATTCACGGAAGCTTAAGGACGCTTTGGAGCGTGTAACAAGCAGCGCTGCAGCTCCTTTCGTCGCGCGCCAGCGTTTTCTCCCGTTTTTTGTTCTCGCTATATAATACCACACATGCGGGAGCTCTATGCAGTCCCGCTCATGGATGCTAACTGCGGCTTGGCTCCAGTGGTCATGTAGTTCATTCTTTGAAAAAAAACAATCTTTTTTCCCGCGAGCTTTTCAACGGCTAGCGCGTGTCTATTTTGTTCCTTACAAAGTTTTGTGTATAATCGTTATGCGCTGCTCCTAAATCATAGGCAAGACTCAATCCTCCTGGTGTCGCGACTGAGCGTTTGCGTTGCCCATTTAAGGTTGCACAGAGATTCTGAAAAAAAAACTTTTGACGCTCCTTTATATACCTTATGCGTACGCAGACGACTTATTTCAGACTTATTATTTTTTTAATCTGAAAATGAAGACTGTGCGAAAAAGCTGTTCGCATTCAACCTTTTCGGGGGAAGAAGCTTATATTTTATAATAACGAGCAAACGTGCTTCGCGATGACAGCCGGAATTTCAGTAAAATTCTGCTGCGTGCTATTTCTGGCTGATGAGCAATATGGAATTTGCACCGCTGACTCGCCAGGTATTTTCTACCGGCACTTGTAAATACGTCGAGATGTGACACAACAAAGTGTATAACTATGTAGATATATGTAGACTCGCGCGGCAGACATTGTTTTCGTTAGCATCAGGTGGACGGATGAGAAAACAGCGACCGTGCGTTCAATTAAGAAAAAAAAAATGTTTCCATATCAAAACAATTTTATACGGATATAGCATGCGCAGCGCGACTTTTTAGGTCAGCTGCGCGCGTATATAGACTCGTTAAGTCCAGAAACGTCAGTCAGAATGCAGCGCGTAAAACTTGTATTTGTTTGATATTCTACGTGTATTTAATTACTGGGATGCCAATATGCGCGTATATTGTACTATATGTATAAACGTAACGGAAATAACAGTATACAAAGTATTGATGTAAAATTGTATAAAATCCATTTTCAAAGCCCCCGATGATGAATCCAATTAATATTGCGAGAAAAATTTATCGTAAAAATGCAGTATTAATGGGCAATGATAATCGCAAGCGATTTGAATTATCTGATTGAATGAGCAATTATAGTTATAGTTAATTAGTTAATTATGCATGCACGCCTTATGCTTTTAACAATAGCTCTCGAAAAATCTTAATCAGCAGTCAATTTTCATTTGGCTTATCGTTTTGCGCAGCGAATGAATCACGCGGTATTACCAAGTGCTCGCGTGCGTAAACTTCGATTGGTCGTACGTCATACTTTTGATTTTCGCGGAAAAAAACACTCCTAGGGGAAACACTTTGGCTTGATTTAGGACTTCCCCGATGTTTTACAAGTTTGCGTAATCGACTGCAGACTTGTAAAGAAGAGAGGAAAAGATAAGGAACGGCGCATGCATATATAAGATTGAAGGGAAATCCTGGGATAAAGTAGTAGGAACGTTTTATCTCGAAAACTTTTTCGACTTTGAAATATATATACATATATGCTTCATCGGGAATCAAAGTTCAAGTGTGTGTGTATATAAAGTTCTGTTTTATGATTTTTCTTTTCAAAATACCATATCGCGCGTTCTCTTGTTCGTTTGTCATCAGCGTAACATATAGGTATTTTCCAGAAATCCATGTTTTTTAATCTACGGACGCGGCAGCTGAACTGTAGTCCTGGAATTGCAGCGCATTGATTCATCGAATATCTAAAAATATATATGTAGGCACATCTCGCTCAAAACGTATTTTTCGATGACTCGCGATATCTCGGCGAAAATTGTGCAGTTCGGCAGCTGAGAGAAGCTGTATATATACCGTCGCAGTAAATCTATCAAAGCGCACGTCCCGTTGATTGAGCAGCGAATGGGATAAGGCTGTTTATACGAATAATTTCCTTGAATATCGGGAAACTATAAAGCACGATGTAATTTCAAGGCGTCGCGTTTGTCTTCTTAAGCTCCTCGCATATAAAGATAAATTAGTACACATGCACTATACTATAAATAATTTATTTACGATTTGCCTTTCTTTTGTTTCAGGTAAGACCATAAACCCGGAGCTGCATTACATGCACGAGGCAATTTTTTTCCAAGTATCGTTTACGTAAGCATTTGACTAATCTGAGATTGAGTATTATATATATAGATTTCTTCATCTCGAGAAAATACATTATAACGAGAAGCAAAAGTCCAGCCCTGATGCACTCTGTTGTGTATTAAAAACTTGTAAATATCATGTTCATACACGCATGCAGCCTGTCGGGAAATAGGACGTTGCTCCAGATTAAGTATAGTCTCTTCCGCGTTTTAAGTGCAGCTTTAGCGGCTTTTATCACGGCGGTACTTGGGTGCGCGGGCGCAAAGGAAGATGAAATTCCCTTTAAAGCCGGTGCGCGGATGATGGTGTGTACCATGAAAAATGCATTTGCTCGCAGCGGCCGGAATTTATTCGCGCTGGCCATTATTTTTCACGCGCCCGCGCGGGCGTATTATATATACATTCTGCTATAAACGGAGCAGCGGCGTGGAAACAAAGAAATATTTTCAGAATTACAAAGCGATTTCCAGCGCGCGGCTCTCATTATACACATATAATATAGGTAATTCGCGAATACAAGCATACAGCGATAAGCTAGACACGCGGAAAATGACTAGCGCTGCAGCTGGCGGAAATTTCCCGGTGGATAAATGAATTTTATCCCTATAAGCACGTCAGAAAGATAGCGGTGCGCAGGCGGCGGAAAGGTAATTTCTACTAACGGCGGCGGTGGCGGCACGCTTATCACTTTCGTCGAGCTTATCGCTCGGAGAGAGAGAGACGGGGAGAGGCTGCAGGGCCACACGCGACCGCAGAATCAGAGTTCAAAGCGCGCGCTCCCGCTTTGCATATATTAAAAGAGCTGCTGCTCCTCCGGCTGGCCAACAAAAGGAGTATTACATATATATAGCGCGTAGGGTCAGGCGGCTCTTATTTGACTGCGCGGCGGCTTGGGCGCCGCAATTCTGCTGCAGGAGCCGGCTATACACAAAGAAGAGCGGATTCTCGCACGCGAAATCCGATCCGGCGCTGCGGTCAGGTGCGCAGACGTGTTATAGCGCGTGAGTCCTGACGGAAATCCGATAACGCGCCGGGCGCGCGCGTCTAATACTGCTGGGGACAGAAGTCGAGGGGGATGATGTCGACGCGTTAAAAGCGTCTTTCTTTGACGCTGCCGTGCGCGCTGCAGCCAACTGACACGCCAGCGTTCTGCTGGTCTCGCTCATCCTTAATTCCTTCTTGACAAAGCCAATAAAGCACTTTAGTCCCCTTTTCTCAAACGAATTTGCGGCTAGTCGCGTTATTACTGCTATATACATGCTGATGATGCTCACCGGCTAATTGCGCCTATCTGCTGCAGTCGCTCTATAACCGGTTCCATTATTTTTTTTCCTGCTTCTAATTAGCTTTGAGCGCGAGCATCGGATCGGGAATCATGTTATTATATAGCCGCCCCGGCAAAGAGATAGGAAGCGCAAAGCAGCTCTCTATCGACGTGATTGAATAACCATCAGCCTGCAGCGGTAAGCATATCATTTTCCGCTCGTAGTTTCCTCAAATACATAGGTGCGCGCGCGCGCGCGCACGGTTGCGCAAGCATCGTGCATCTATATATATACATATATATTAGTAGTTCTGAATAAATGCTCGCTGTGCGCCCGTGCGGCTCGCTCGCGGAAGTCGTACAGTTCATCTCTGGAACATACATATATAATTCGTTTTTCAAACTCGCGAGGCTGCCAATGCGACCTTTGGGGGCTTTCTCGGCCATTCTTCGATGCTACACCTACGTATATATAGGTATATATGCGAAGCAAGCGACGCCTGTTGCGCCACTTTCTCTCTCCTGCCTATAACCTCCACCGCCGCTAGATATATTGTTGGCCTCTCCTCTCCCGCCTCCTCCTTCAACTCGGACGGCCAAAGTCGCCGCGCTGCCGACGACGATGCCGCGATGCCACCTTTATCACTTTCTCGTAAAGCACACTCAACCATAGCTACTGTGGCATTTTTCTGCCTTTTACCTCTTGTTCTCGGCTCTCGTCCACGCGCTCTATTATACTGTGGAAGAATGCTATACAGCTTTCCCTGCCCCCAAGATGCTCACTTTATACAATTCTAATTTCAGACTATCTTCAAATTTTTTATTTTCGTCCAGCTTATATTTTATTATATGTCTTGGTGTGCAAACGTCGAGCCTCAACACCCACCTAATCTATCCACTAGACATCGTCCACGACTACTGATATACATATACTCGTATCAACAAGTACGGCAATCGGCAACCCTACTAGACACCTATTAGATACCATTCATGGTCCATATTCTACGGAAACTACGGAGCGCATTACCTACAGACGCCGCAATCTGTGACTGACAACGTTTTACATTTTCACTTTTCGTTGTTTTGAAATCATCAGTTTAAGGCAATGACCTGCAAATTATTACATATCCCATTTTCACACCTCACGGCTTACACATTTCCGTTACGGTATACAAGTGCGCGAAAAATGTGATTTTTTTGCACTTATTATTTATTAATTGTTATACGGGATATAAGCCCTTTTCAATACAACCATATGTATAGAAGAAAAACTTATGTATGTATTATTGCACTATTATTCCAGCCAGATCAATGAAATCTCGTTATTCGTATAAAGTGTTCACTCGTTTTTTTATCTGACCCATGCAATCATTTTACAAAAAAAATATCTATTTCCATATCGCGGAAACATGGATTGATGCGACTTTTTTGTAGCAGTTATATTTCTATCTGGTAGCCACAACTTTTTCGGAAATTAATCTGAAAAAATGTGGACGTTGAAAACAACTCCGACAAAATTAATAATAGCATATCTTCGGTGTTTAAAATCGAAAAAATGAAATTAATTGATAACAGGTTTATACAAATTTGTGACTTCTATCGCAAAGCCGCTTAGCACCACAAGCAATTTCAATTTAACATTAACTTATTTAAACAACTGTTTCAATATTAACTAAAGCAGATTCACGCGGTTTGACAGTGGTTTGACTACGAATTTCATCGGCTTACGAGTCGTTAAATATAAAATAATCTGTCTGATCTTGCAAAATTAATTAATTAATCCTCGACGTATTTGCCTTGTCGCTAATCATCAAGCAATATATGCTACAAACTATACGATATTAATGAATGGCTAGGAAGAAAAAAATTCCATTTCTCTCTTTGGACTCTGGAAAATGACTTTGAGTGTATAAATTTGACTCATCGAAAACAAACGACGTGTTTCACAACAAAGTCGACTCGGTTAACGGCTCGCGTCGTTTAATTCATTTGTCAATAACATATAAGCTGTTGCACCGTTGCGAATCAAATATATAGCAATCTAAATTCTTCGTCCTGCATTTACAATGAGCTGGCTTTCGTGGAAAAAGCTCACTGGAAAAGAGCGTCAAGTGGCATCGTGCCGAACGCGCCATAGGTATCGGCGTTAAATTCATTTGCAATCGCAATATTGCAAATGGAATGGACGAGGATCGAGCTAGAAAAAGTGTTAAAAGAAGTTGCTGATGATTGAGCGCAGAGATGCGGGAGTTAAATGAATCGTTAATGGGGTCAAAAGGAGAGTCGAGTGTGGAGCGCGCGCACTAGAGTGAAGCTTCGTCGGTCAAAAGGAATCGAGAGCAATTGACGACGGCGCTGATAATGCCCGCGCAGTTACAAAAATACACGTCTTTGCTCTGTGTATAGTATACACATATATAAAAGAGAAGCGGGGGCTGTCGGTGTAATAATTGCTTTGTTGCGCGGATGACGATGCGGCGCAAGAGCCTCGAGTGTTCCTTTGCCGGCTGCTTGTGCTCAAGGACGGCGCGGCGCCGCGCGCGAAGCGAACCGTATTGTGTCTAACGACCAGTGACATTAGAGCGTCCGCTCGAATTACGTATATATATACTCTCTTCCTTCTGTCTCCGTTGGTATACTGTATCTACTGGAGTCGCAGAACAGCCTACGATAGTATACATGTATGTGCGCGTGTGTATCAACTCGTTAGGGGGGGCGCGAAACGCGATCCTTCGTGCAAGTGTACAGCTATATACACACACACCTATAGAGCACAGTAGCAGTTCATCGCCGGGACAGATAGCAGCTGCAGCACAGCGCAGAGTCGCGTCGCCGGGGAATTTGTTCTTCTAGTTGAGCGGACTCTCGGGCTGTGGCTAAAGCCCAAAGCTCTCGTAACCTTATTACGCGACCGCTTGACAGTAGCGCGGGCTTGCATCAGTGTACCTATATACTGATCGTAGTATAGTCGCGCGAGAGCGGGTCAGCGTCGGTTTGTTCCTGCTAAATGAGCTTGTTTAAATACGCCCCGCTCAGCGGTGCATTCAGCTGGTTCGTTCGCAATTGTTTTCTCCGATTATCAGCTGCCGAGCCTTCATATTTCAACAGTAGTCCATTCTCTCTCACACACACACTCTCTCTGTCTTTGTGTGTATGTAATCCTCCTCCTGCATGATGCGAGAGCGGTCGCGCAGCCTCGTTACTATTGCAAAAGCTCAGATAGCACCTGCCGCTGATATAGCCAAAGTGCTGCGGGATCATTCACTCTCGCCGCCCGGATATTCCATTTGCATTCGTTATTTTCGTTTTATTTATCTAGACCTCTATACGTATACTCATATAATACTGCATACATTGCGACATTTCCTTTTCTCTTATTCGTTAAGCGCGCGCGCGGATGTTTTAATGACGTCGCGTCCGGCTTTTTTCAGAATATCGTACATTTTTCTCGCGAAATTTTACCCGCAGCAGACGATTATCATGTGTATCGTCCTCGCGGAAAAGCGAATATCATCATCATCATTTGAAATAGGATATCTAATACTTACGGGAGATGGTAAAAAAAAGATACGAGAGCGACGGCGTATATTTTATATTTGAGCTCACATCGTGTGTGTATATGTGTGTGTGCCTGAATAAGCCGGCTGTATGTGTGTGTATGTGGCAGCGCGTTGACTTTACGTTCCTTCTAATGAGCAAACTGGTCTCGTGTGCGGCGCGCACGCGCGCTAATTTGTTTGCGTGCGAACCGAACTGCATAGCGCTGAGCCTCATCTGTCATGTGCGTATTTGCATTATCTTGGCAAATATGATCTTCTCAAAAGTTACGCTTCGCCTCGTGCATTCCGCTGTTGCGTTATTATATGCTGATTTGCGCGGCATCAGCTTCTCTCGATCATTTAGCCACACTATGCTAACGATCAAGTATACGCTGTATACTCTACTACTACTACTGTACATATACATTCCGCGTTCTCGTTTCGGGAAAAATATTGTTTCTTTTTTTTCGAAGCCGCGTATATGCAGGAAATCAAATAAAGAGTCGTCGTCGGAGTAGTCCATTTGTGCGTGGGTTTTTTTTTAGAAAATAGAATCACATCAATTGCCGGCAAACCGCGCGTGACTCCCTATACAGTGGGAAATCCGTGCTTTTACGACACGAGGAAAGCCTTTTGTTGCAGTGTCCCGATAAACGCGCATGCATGCGCTGCTCATAGAAATCGAGGTTAGGATCGCCGGCGAATCGCCGATGCGTTTCCTACCTTTGTGTTTTCATATGCGCAAGTGCAGCGAACTTGAATAGCCTGTGCCCCCGGAGTAGAGCAATATTTTGAATGTCAATCATCTCGTGCCACTCCGCTAAGCATTGAATTGTTAAAGTTTAGAATTTCAATACGACGTGCGCACTTCCTCTTGGCTCTTTTTTCTCTCGTCGCTGGAATATACCTAAAGTATAATTTAAATATAAAAACGCCCGGAGCAGAAGAAACCGCTGTCGACCTCAAGATAAAGTTATTACATTTTCTGCGAGTGATCGTCGTGCAAGTTTTATCAGCAGTATCCGGATCCGAGATGATAAAGAAAAAGAATCGAATCGTAAATTACGAGTATAATTTTAAAAAGCGCGCATACAGAGTAGACGAGCCCGAGATATTTAGGATGCAGATGGGTAAAAGAGAGAGAACTCTATATACAGCAGAGACGCGATGATGTGCGCGGCTAGGAGTGAGAGAGAGAGAGAGCAGGAGAATGCGGAATGAGGCAGTAGTAGAGGAGGACTATCGAGCATCTCGGTAAGTAAGTCGGGGGCACGTACTGTTCCAATGGGAGCCATCCGCAGCCTAATCCCGTGGCGGCGGCGCAGCCCTCCATAACTTGAATTTAGTGCACTGGGACATAATGGAGTCGGCGCGCTACGATTCCGTCTCGCTGCAGTATAGTATAGCTGGCAGCCGGCATTCCGTTGCATTCCGCCGTCGCGCTGCGCTTCATCAATAGCCGCCGCCGCCGCGTTAATTAGCGCGAGCGCTTCGTATAATAAAGTCATCGTTTGTGCACGCGGTGTTCAGCCCTGCGGTATACATACACACACACTCGCTCACTCTTTGCCGTCAGAGCTTTCGAAGCTTTTCCCCGCAGTAGCAGCAGCAGAAGCAGCCGAGCTTTTAAGCTGATGCACGATCGCTCGGCGCGCAAAGACGATTTAGGCGGCGGTAGCAGCGGTGCAGAGTAAAGTGCGCGCTGCAAAAAAACCTTCGTCGGGAAACAACAAAAGGAGCAACCGCGAAAGCGAGGCAGAGGGAGAGGGGGGGGGAGGAGAAAAGGCTGCGGAGCGCGCGAAGCCAGTAATTTATATAAGCGAGCGGGAGAAATAGAAACAGCTATATATAGCGGCGAAAGGCGAGTAATGAAGCCGTAAAAAGGCATAATTGCAGGCGTGATCGTTCGTTTTGGATTTTTCAATGTATGAGAGTGCGCCGCCGCGCGCGCGCCTGTTATAGCGGGTGCGAGAGCGAGCTTTTTTTAATCGAGCCAGCGCCGCTGCTGTGTGGTAGCGAGAGTAAAAAAAACGCACGCTATAGTAGACACAGAGCGTGTGGGTATATGACTGTGTATACAGCAGCAGCAGCAGCGAGAGAGAGAGAGAGAACGGCGGCAAACGAGTGGTGTCGCTGCACTTGGCTGCCGCTATGTGTACATACACTCTGGCCGCCCTGCGCAGCTCTCGGCTCAAGAACGTCGAACTCGTATATAGCAGTCGCTGCTGCTGCTGCTGCTGCTGTGTAGACTGCTTGGTTAGCGACATTTTTTAGCGCTGCACTGCAGCCCGTTAGGTCGCTCTCCCGAGAGGAGTTGGGCTTGTGCGCTTAAACTCTCCTTTGGCTTTTTTATACGCCACTACCCTTATATTCAGCGCAGTTCGCTCACTCACATTTTGCCCAACTACCTCTCTCTCTCTCTCTCTCTATCTGGACACACCACCGCCTCGCCACAACTTTTTTGTTGCCCCTCTTTCTCTGGCTGTTGTTTTTTTTATTTTCCCCGGCGGGTTTTTCCCGCAGCAGCCAGCTTTCGTCTCGCCTGGCTGCTGCAGCTCGCGGCCCGGAAAAATATCGAGAGCGCGCGCAGAGAATAAAGTTAAATCCCCTCGAAAATTCATAGACGGATTACATAAGCACTGCAGCCGTTCGCGAGAGCTAGATGACAACGTGCCCGCGAACAGCTGAGCCTCCTCCTGCTGCTGCTGGTGATTACAATTTAAAGAGAGGCATCCGGCACTTTCTATCTTTGTTGCTACTATTATCATTTTTCCGGGAACTCTCGCGTCGTTCCTCTTTGTATTCCATATGTGGCGCAGCTTCGCGTCTCTG
Source organism: Cecidostiba fungosa (assembly GCA_900474305.1). Taxonomy (NCBI): domain Eukaryota; kingdom Metazoa; phylum Arthropoda; class Insecta; order Hymenoptera; family Pteromalidae; genus Cecidostiba; species Cecidostiba fungosa. The sequence goes on from UCOJ01000393.1 coordinate 25,978, forward strand.
CGTATACCTCGTATACACTCGCTCGCATCAGCAAACCAATCTCTGCAGGCTGCAGAGCCGATATTTACAACCGGCGGCCTCTGTGCGCGATGCCCGGGAAAGAGGGACACACCGGATACGTTCCGGCGAGCTGCACAAAGCTGTAAAAGTGACACATAGGAATGGCCGGGCCGAAAGCAGGAATTGCAATTAGAATTCATTGCAGAAGATTGGAAAATGCAAGCGCGGCGAGGGAGAGATCGCGGAAAAAGAGCGAAATTGGTTTTAGTGAGCCGTCACGTGGAATAGCGCGATGCGCTCTGGCATGTGTATATGCGCGCACGTCGACCGACTCTCTGCGCGCTGCAGTAGCCTCCCAAAATCATTCTGTGCTGCACTCACACACACTGAATGTGGGTCGCCGCACCTCTTTTATTTCACCGATGCGAGCTGCTGCGGCTACGACGACTACCCTGCTCCCATGCACGCATACCGCTCGAATTCATTCGATTCTCCAACTCTTATTCAGAGGGATATCACCCGCGCTGTGTACCACTCTCCCAAGGCTCTCTCGGCTGCATGACGAAATCTCGAGAGCCGTGTTCAATTTTTCGACCACCGCACACGCCTTCGTTTTACACGCGCAACAGCTGTTCCGTTAAATAAAATATTACGGTGGATCAAATGCGTGCGCATGCTGCATGTGCCGTAGTATCGAAGCGTGAAATGTCGGCGCCACGGGTGCACGATTTTGCCTTTGAATATCGTCATCGAGCCACTAACTAACTAAGTGTTTGCCACACGCCACTGACGCTATAAATATATAGGTAATACGAGCGAAATAGCGGATCGTCCGCGAGAATTTCAATAAACTTTTTATCGCACGGTCTTTAAAAGCTTGTTCGACTACTTTTTTTCTTTCACTCAGGTACCGTTACTACCTCATCAGGCGAACTGACTTGAAATAACCCGTGATTATGGATGATGCACTTTAAGCATTCACAACTTTATGTTCTCTGTCTGTAATAACGATGCTACGAAATCAAAAGCAGTATCAATTACGTGCAGATAGGAAGACGCTGTCGGAATAATATTTAAACTGACTTTTACAATCTATATTTAGACTCTTAGAACAGAATTGCGTATACATAGCATTGTGTCTGCATAAATTGAAAAACTTTTCCTTATTCTTATTATCAATCATTATTACTGTGTCCCTGATAACCTGGCAGCTGTTGTAGTTGGCGCGAAATATTTATATATTTGACCTGGGTCCAGCTATTCTATTCTATTTTCATTTGCAGCGACAGGCTGCATTATTTAAATTGTAAAAAAATGAATATTAGATGACAGTTTTCAAAACTAAAATAGACAAGATTCATCAAATAATATATGACAATTGTTCAACATTGGTTTTTGTTAATTCAATGATTTTGTACGATATTTCACATTGATAGTACTTTTCAACACAGGTGCAGAAGTAGAGCATTTACTATTCATGCGGGGATATAGAGGCTATTTTAACATATTCTACACAGTTTTTAATATTGATATTTTTATTTTTCATAAATACCAAATCTCTTCTTTGCAAATAAAAACATTTTTGCCATTGGCACATGACATGGCACTGAAGACATTATCGAAACTGCGTGCGCAAGATGATTCGTTACCACGTGTTTTTGTCTTGTTCACTCATTTTACGTACTTGATGTTGCGTCATTTTCTATTACAGTTTGTTACTTCTGCATATCGTATTAGCAAATGATTAGTAAGCTAACTGGTCTAACCAGTTTATTATTACAAAAAAATGTTTCAGAGAAATTATTACAAATTTCTTGAAGTTGCGCTGTTTTAATTTCAATATCTGAAAGTGCCTTTTCCTTTTAATCACAGATTGCACTGCAAGTATTGATCCGTTTGTTCTCTGGTTACGAAATGAAATGAAGGCTCATAGCACTGGAGCTGATACTAGGGCTTCGGCAATACGTTATGTCTGGCAGAGAAAAAAGTTCAATTTTTTTTTGCGGCAAAATAATTAATTTTAACCCGTATCCAGCGCCTCTTGGGTATATGACAGTTCGCAAAGCAATAGTGCCGCTCGAAACGGCCCTATGAATTTTTAAATCATTCCTGCCAATCTCTATGGCACCGCGTTTCGAGTGTCTGGCAACTGGCCAGAAGATCTTGACTGCTACGGTTTTACCCGAAAACGAATAGAATCTCTTCCACGCGAATGAAGCGTTTCGCAATTGTCACGTGGCAAATTTTTATTTATTCGTCTCCTGTGACCTTTTAAAAGTACAATATATAAGTCCATTTCATTCGTTCAAATAGAAACTGCATTTATGTAAGCTGATGATTGTGGTTAAATTAGATCTCTACTATTACACGACTAAAATTTTTGAGGCTAAGAACTTAAAAGTCCTATTTAAGCAGTGAAAACCGCTACACATTGAAAAATCGCAACAAACTAATTATAACTATAATATTGACTAAAATAATTTTCCAGCCTGCTCGCAATATATTATATAATAATATCATTTAGGAGATTCAAATATAAATGAGAACTTCCTCATTTTGATAAAATAACATCGAGACTCGTAATGCATTTATTTTTAGAATGGACTGATAAGTATATATTATTCCACAGTTATAGTAAGGCTCGAATAAATCTCTAGAGGTATATAAAAAATTTTTAAAAAATGAGGAGCCCGTACATGTGCCAAGTAGATTGTCATGTTAAAAATTCAAATTAATTGCCAGAATTTAGACAGCACGGATTGGAAGTATAAAATGTCTGGATGAAAGAATGAAATCTTCATGCATGAATGACAATTAAATTTCAAATTTCAATTTTATCGTTGTGGCATAGAATTTAATTTAAAAAAGTTCCGGGTTTGGACATTATTATTAAAGTTTCCTTTAAAAAACAGGTTTCGGAGAACGAGCGAACTCGTACGCAGTTGCGCCGCAAAGTACAGCAGGATATCCAGTAGGAACCGATTACGGATTTATAATTATGAAATTCATACGAAAAATGTTGCTGGCCGTTTTCTCATTGACGCGACATGCGTTCACCTTGATTGCAAAAAATCCGCGTACGGTAAAAGTCTGCAAAGAGTATAATATATATTTTTATGTGAGTGAGAGGGATATCAGATAATAGAAAGAGAGTGGAAATGAGGAAAAGAAGCTAAAAATCTCAGTTAGAGATCGAGTGAGGCGTAAATGCTCATTGAAAGGAGCTGATCGCGAGTGCTTTAGCTCGAGGAAGTAGAGTCTAGCCAGAGAAAAGAGAAGATGTTTGAGGGTTAGAGTTGAAATAAAAGAGCTGCAGCGCGGCGAGCACTTTGCCGAGATTGGGGAGCTACACACGGTGTATCCGACTATAGTGTGTGTATGTGTGCGGCTCCACCAGAGAGAAGAGAAAAAAAGCAGCATCAGTGTAGTTCGCGCTGTATAGAGGCAATAACGTCGAGCGCGCGAAATCACGCGCGTAAGCGAGTACTGCTGTGGTTTGGGCGAAGCTGGTAATATAATGTCGTCAAGGACGTTTGTCGTCGGTAGTCTACAGCAGCAGCAGCAGCAGCAGCAGCAGCAGCAGAGCCGCTCTCCTCCACTCTTCCGAAGCGAGAGAGTTGAGCGGTGTCGGAGTATAGAAGTATAGCGTTCCGACCGGCTGATCCTGTTCCGCTCTGAAAGTCAGGACTCGCTTTTCTCAATGAACGAATCTCGCTGCAGGCTATAGAGCTGCAGAGCGGCGGCGCATCCGTATTTCGGAATTCCCGCGCGAGATTCCTTTTCCTCTTGTGTGGCGACGGCGATTTCTCCGCGAAGCAGCAGCGGCAGAATCCCAAATCCCCCGGGGATACATAGAATCGCATTCTCGAAAATCCCTCCCTCCGCAACCGCTTCTGCGCCTCTCTCGCAACTGAATAAATACGTGCCAGAGGAGGATGAGATACATTTGACTGAATTATAGTCTGATGCACAAAGCCCCGGGAAACCGCATTACTTCCCTCGGCCCAGGACTTTTTCATCGGCGCGCTCTCATCGCGGCCAAGCTCATTGTTCCAGCTCACTCTCTCTTGAGCACAAAGGCCGATGAAGTCCGCGCTCTGATATATGCTCTATAATACGCTGCGCGAAAAGAGCGCGATGCTGATGCCTAATTGGCGGCGACTGTGTATATACGACTCCTCTCATGGAGTTCGATTTTCCACAAGAGAATCTCGCAACACGGAGACGCTCACTGCGCGAGATAATTCCTGCACTCGCGTACAGTTGAGCAAGACTTGATTACGGCGCGGCGGCTACTTTGTCCACACAACGCTCGCACGCATGCGTGTCAAGGTTCAAGAGAGTGAGAGAGACGCCAGCAGAGAGAGAGAGACCTCAGAAGGACCAAACACGATTCGCTTCGACGCTCTGTAAACAACTCGAGTCCCGCATCTGCAGTCGAAAGTGGGTCGTCGTCGCGTCGGCGTCCGCCCTCATCGCTCCTATTATGTATATATACCTATATAGCAGCCGGGTCGGTGTAAAAGTGCACTGGCGCCCGGCGGGAGCTCCGCATATATCCGCGTGCTCTGTACATTTCATTAGTCGTTTTTTTTTCGCTCGCTCCAGCTCTATCGCTCATACACGCAGTAGCATGCAGTAGCGAGTTTCCTCTAACGCTGATGGCTGGCGATACAGCTATCGCACAATCGATATCCCCGGCACACTCTCGTTATAGCCGGCCGCTCTATTCCTGATGCGCGCAGTGGGATAGGTTCTACTACCAAGTGCTCTCTCTCACTCATACTCACTCTCACTGATGCCGACGCACGCGTCTGCAGTACACGGTATTCTCTTTCGCTCGCTCGCTCGCGCTCTCTCTGTCCAAACAATTAGCGTGCGTGTATAGTAGAGTGCAGTGCTCTGCCGCCGCCACGCCGCGGCTGAACGGTTCTTGCTCGCACTACTTGATGCGAATCTCGTTATTCGGCTTTCGTTCTAATTCGAAATTGCGCGCTCCATACGCGGCCTAAAGAGGCCGTGCGTGACTCGACTGCCAATGCAGACGTCTCTGCGGCGGCCTACAAGACTGCATGCACATATACAAACGCACCGCGCACTTCCATTATATATCACTTTCTCTGCGCCGCCGCCGCCGCCGCCGTCACTCGATCCCCATCACATTCTTCGCAGCCGACCATCACGCGAGAACCGCGTAACCGAGTTATTGACAGTTATTGCCCGATAGTTCGGTCGATCTTCAATGAAACGCTGTTGTATACAATGCGTGTTCTCTCTGTTGACTCGCAAAACGTTTGGAAAAATTTCACGTCATTGTGGCAAGTTTAAAATGAAAGATCAAAATATTAGTTGCAGTTGCGGGAATAAATTGACCAAACTGATACGACTGCAGCTTCCTCTGTGTATCGCGGAATATTTTATTTCCACAGGAAAAATCGGAACTGCAAAGCTGCAATCCCGATATTGCTTCTACTACGAGAAAAAAAATTGCTAATCTGGTTCGGTAGAAAATATTCCTCGCGACTGAGATTGCGCGAGCTTGTATATCATAATTTACGGCAGTCCGGCATGGCACGCGATTATAAACACGTTATAAGAATTTCGTGCGCGGATATACATAAGTGGCACGAGGCGAACAGCCGCCGTATATGATTAACTTAGGATGCACTCTAAAATACGACATCAACTGGGTAATACACTATCGGGAAGGCAGTAAGGTATGTATAGCTCGAAGAGAGAGAGAGAGACGAATCGTTGCATAATTCCGGCGTTATCGATGTTTTCCTCGATGCAGCGTGCGTTTTCTTTTTTGCCGTTGATGCCGAGCGCGCAAAAACAGAGAGTCTGATTGCGCCGAACGCTCTCATCGTCGGCTTCTCTCTCTCATCTCGGCGCGGGAAATTAGAATGATTAAAGCGAGATCCGCAGTGACAGTAGACGAGCTTGCGCTCTCGGCGAGTAGTGTAAGTAAGCGTCAGGACCGTCGGTACAAAGCTTTGACAGGCAAGCTGCAACGCGCGTCTCTCTCTCGCTGAATTAATCAGAGATCATGATGGATGATCGGCGATCCGGTATAGCCCGCGTGTTTTAAAGCAAGAAGCCGCAGTCCTGGAGGCAGTGTGCCAGCACACAGCTCCGCTGAATTATTCCCAAGATCTGCAGCCGACATCGGCATTATGCTAACCGATATACGCCCGGCCCTATACGAGATGTACAGGCGGACAGAGAGAGAGAGAGAGTGAGGGAGGGCGAGGGGGATAGAAAGACAATCGACTTCCTTTCGATCGCACTCCCCCTCTCCCTCACGCTGTATAAGCGCGTTGTTGATTCGCAGTCCAGAAAAGCAGCAGGAGGAGGGAGTTGAGAAACTAGCAGCACTGATGCAGTAGCAGCAGAGAGGAAGAGAGCACGGAAATCGAAGCTCCTCTCGCGGGATATTGCTATCCTACCTCACTGACGCAAGCAGCGCGCGGCCCGATGAATAGTTGAACTGATCGATTCCCGCGCGCCACTACCATCGCACTACCCTCGCCGTCGCCTCCTCGCTCGTTACTTCGCTCCTCTATTGACTCGGTCTGATGCCGTGCCTGCCTGCCTGCCTGCTGTCTATCCCCCACCACCCAAGCCACCCTCTTTCGACCTGCGCGCGGCCTACCTACCCTCCTCCACTCAATCTTCACTCTGAATCACTCTTATAATACTTATTAGCTCTGCTTCACTCAACGAGTTCGTACCTCGGCGGCGGCGGCGCCAACAACATTTTCAGCCGAGTGCCTCCACTTGTTACCACGCTGCAACGACCAATGGGAATTTGAAATTTTAACGCAGCGACGATTCCTACACGATTTCACGCCAGACTTCGGTTGCTGCTGCTATACTGCAGCTTATTGACTTACTTCTTGCTGGGATAATCACTCTGAACACGTAAATTTAGCGTAAGGAAGGTAATACGAATTGCGCGTATAGTTCCTTGCTGCGCGTATTTAATATCTCGACATTTATCAAACTAACTATTAACAAATTTTTTATTTTTCGCTGTAAATGCTACGTGGAGTTCTAACGAGTTGTACTTATAAACTGTTACTCTTTGTCTTCACTATAAATGTACCCTTATCGTTGTATCAAGGAGCACGGTAGCGCTTCATCGATTAAAACCCAAAGGTATTTTATTTCTTCGATTCGATTCTCACGAGTTTCTCTCAGTTGCAAGTGTTTTAGTGCATATAAAACCTGTAACGTGTGCTTTTTCGATTATTGGATTCTATTATTTTGAATCCAAGAATCGTCTAGACATGACTGTATATGAGTAAAATTTAATAATCGAGAAACTAATTCAGGTACCTTTGTATACATAGCGAATTTCGGTATGACTTTAAATAGAAACTATAAAAATTGCTAATATTTGAGAATTCACTTCCTTTAAGAGGGGCTGTTGTTGCTCTGCAATGAATTTTTCAGCTGTTGAAAAAGTGTTGTCCAGTATGGATTATCCTTGTTATTTACAATATTTATGACACCTATACATTATAAATGTCTGAAAAGTGTTGGATTTGTTGGATTTATGTGAAAAAGTTTCGTTTAAGGCGGTTTGCAGTTGTTTGCGTCGATTTTATTAATACTAGCGCTTCGCGCGTTCTTTTTATCGTATTTTCTCAATTTTCCCTTTTTGAGGTTATGAATTCATACATATACAATGAGATCGAGCTCGAAAACGAACAGCCATCATAGAACGAATAGGTTGATTACAATATCTTTTTTAGAATAGGATTAACTTATTAATATTAACTTGCCACTCCCACGTTATAAGATTTATACCTTATCACAGCGCTGTATACGCATTATTGTGTCCGGGATATACCGTCGGCAGCGCGGAAAGGGATTTGCGCCGAAATATACACATCACAACAAACAAGTTTGCCCGAAAGAGCTTTTCTGAAAGCCGCATCCAATTTGCATACTTCTAAATCCTCTCTCCGATTTTTCTTTCGGCGTTAGTAGTAGTAGCAGCATAGTAGTAGTAGTAGGTCACCAAAAGGCTTCAACAACAACAACAACAATAACAGCTCGATCTATTAATCAGAGGCGTCTTTGTCGGGTCGAATTTATTGAAGCGCGTTGGCGCAGTGCTTTACGTATATATATATAGACCGACGCGGCATTGCGTCAATACCGCTCGTGATTTTGAATGATCGCTCCGCGCGTACATAACGAGAAAGACGTTGAAGCTCGCGCAAACAAAATCGAGCTCGCGCGCATAGATAACGAGATATAGAAGAGCACTGCGCAGTGAGCACCGAGCCGCGGTTCTTTTTTTTCCGCCGCTATACGGCTATCCGGACCAGAAGCGCGCTGCACTCTGCGCGCATGATAAATATATATTACAGAGCAGCTCGTCAGCTTTTTCTCCCTCTTTTAAGCCCGCGAGCGAGACATTAGGCCGCCGCATTTATCAAGCGCGATTCACCGGCAGATCGAGAGCACGCGCGCAAAGAAGGTTAAAGCGCACGGTGTATGATGGCTATATATATATATATATATATAATGTAGAGTCGCGAGCGTATGAGCAGTTATATATATGTGTGTGTGTGTGCATCAGTGCAAGGGAATATTTAAGGCGTATGCGCTTTCGGGCGGCCGCGCCCGAGTTAGCTGATGGCGGCGGAAGCCTTTGTCGAAGCGAATGATTAAACGATTCCGGCGGTGCAGGCTGCTGTGTGGCGCACTTTGTGCAGCGGTGCGACGGAATAATGCTCGTACACGCGTGTGCTGTGCTCTTTCGAGGGCCAATTTCGTTGGATCGCGATGTGCAGTGCACACACACACACACACACACAAGCGATGACGGGCGAGCAAGAGCCCTTTATCCGGCTGAACGGTCAGCGTACTACTGCTTTTCGTACTTTCCTATACTCCTCCTCGACTTTTCATTCGATTATATATCCGTGGATTTGCGCTTCGGGGGAATATTGCGCACGTGCCGCGTGTGCCGAACGACTATTAGGCGCTGCATTCCTTGCTCTCCCCCTCATCCCCCTGATGGATGCTATATATGTGTGTACACCGTATGTATATGCTATAAGCGTGCGCATGGGGCTCGTCGTGTCCCGGCACGCTTCGTAAATTCATTTGCGCGCGCCGCCGCCGCCGCTGCACGATACCCGATCAATCTTGATGATTTCGTGCAACGCGCGAGCCTGCAGGCCAATCGACGCTGCTACTGCCACAACGGCAGCCACCCTCGCTCTTTGTCCCTCTCTCCCACTCTCGTTGCTTTTTCGCCCTTTCCGATGCACCGCACACACACCGCACATTGACGATCCGAGCGCTGTGCGCGGCGAGACAAAGCCTGCGGCGACAAAGATTGACGAGTCTATTACACTGCGCATATGTGTCTCTATGTGTGTGTATGCGTATATATATATGCTGCGCATTGTGTCAGCGACTGCACAAATGAAATTGAACTTGCGAAATTTAAGCGACACTTGACCGGCGCCGTTTATACCCGAGGAAATATACGACGACGCCTGCTACTGTCATGACACGCGCACTATTATTGCACATTCCGCTCGACGACGGCGCTTTTTGACACTGTCGGATTGTTATATCACACTCTGTTTCGCCTTCGACATATCAGCCAACAATTTTCAGCTCTCAAAAGGCTCGGATTCTTTATCCCCGATGTGTATCTCTGGTTTTCGCAGGGATTTTCGGAAAATCACATCCCATTCGTTGAAAATCAGGCAGTCCGCTGCGCGCGTACGTGCTGCCGATATACCAGCGCAAGGGAAAGAGAGAACGCGTGTTGTGTACAGGCTGCTGTATTTTCAAGCGCTTTGTCTTGAAGCGCCGCGAGGGAGGGGTATGCAGCGGAGCCGTGTATTGATTTCCGTGTGGCTTTCAAACAGATGTTTGCAGACGCGCACTGACTTGTCAATAAAACATCTTTTTCATCTGCCGCACGTCTCATCCCTTGTCTTTCTGTGCTCGGCCGTAAGCTGTGCTCTGAACGTTTCGAGAAAATACAGTTCTCTCTCTCTCTCTTTCTCTCTGTGGCAGTATTAAGCCTCAAAGCGAGCTTTAATAAACGGAGCTAATATCGCGTGCGTCCGTCACTGATGTTTTTCCCCAACTAAATTCGTCGAGGCTATAAAAGCTGCCGGAGTAGGTTCATATGCTGATGCTGCGAGCACATTATCTAATATATAACCCGCGCGCGCTCCTTAATAAGCGTGCCGACGGGCCTAATTAGTTTTCGACTTCATTTTAGAAACTAATCCAAAGGCCGAGAATTAATCACGCGTCGAGGCTTATCCGCGCTCGCGCGCGCGTTATACTGCGCAGCTCACCGATAGAATGGCTATTTAATGACGATAGGTAAACGCCCGGTGTACTTGCAGGAGACTGGCTCTCGTTCTACGGCTCGGACAGCGTAAACTCCTCTGACGATCGGAACATCCGATAGGACACGTTTGCATAATCCGTATATGCAGCCGGCTGCTGCTGCTGCTGCAGTCTGAGCGCAGCTCGCGTCCCGTGTCATACAATATCGCGATAATCCCCATTCCAAGGCTGATCCATCAAACTCGCGCGTATAGCTGAGATTTCGGCCTAATACACACGTTGCAGCCGAGGAAGCCTGCTTTCACGCATCATACACATACACCACTCCCTGCAGCCCACGACACACATCAGCTTGAAATAGTAATATTTTGCATTTGGCTTATGTATAACGGCCGTAACTAGCATGCGAACAAACTTGTGAAGCCGCTGAAGCTTTTTTCCTATAATATTACATCGCATATCAAAATTGCAATCTGCCATGTTCGCTACTATATAGTTAGAGCGCGCGCGCGCGCTCGACGACAAAGCCCCCTGCTCTCTGTACTTTCGCGCCAGTCTGCCAATTAATTCAACGCGCAACTTTATCGTAATATAAACTTTGCTAATATGCACGTGGATGCGTAGCCATATATATATAGTTCAACTTTTCTCAAGTTTAATTTTTATTGAGAGAGAGAGAGTATCGCGAGCGCGCGTTATGGCTTTTGATGTTATATTTTGTCATTTTCAAATTTCAAAACAGTTTTTTTTCACTCGTTCATTTGAATTGTATATCCTCTGTACAGATCACGCGCGCGCTTTTTAACCGGTGATTCAATGGCTAAAGCTTGTTTTCAGCTTTCAGGACAAAAATGAAAAAGAAACATTAATTTACTTTTGCTTTTGTACCTAACTGCATACACGAAATTTTTCAAATCACTGATTTTAATTAATTTTAATGTTTTCTGGTGATGGGTGTGCATGAAAAAACATCGAAATTGCGACCACGAGATATTAATCATTTTCGAAAGCAATTTATGCAACATGGAAAGCCGATGGAAAGCAACGTAGTTTATTTCAAAATTATTTTGTCCTTGACTAATTAACGACAACTTTGGTTCATTAAAATTCCTTTCTCAGGTATACAAACCTTTAACCTATTCTACAAAACCGAAGAGGAAAACGTCCGACTAACGCCGGTTGCAGCAGTTACAAAGTTACGATCCATATATTTCTGCGGGATACGCGTTCAATCGTTCGCGCGAGGGTACTACAGTTTGCATCGCGTATATATATATATATATATAGTTTAATTATTATAATTTGACTACATATATCGAGAACGCACGACCCGTCGAGTGAAAAAAAGATTAAATAAATGAACGAGAGATATTCACTTTGCAGATGTAATGAAAATATGACAGAGTAGCCATTACGCGATACTGCGCGTTGCTGTGCAATATAATTAATTAATATAATAAACGAGAAATCAGTTGTGAGAATTGACGTTTGTTGTTATTCCATACTGGCGGACGTAATTGTACACTTTGTACAATTTTGATTTTTATTTTAATGAAAGGTACACTGATGACGAGAGAAAATAATATCCGAGAGATAATGATATACTGCGGAACTCTTAACGTATTATACAGCATTTGAGCCATTTATGTTGCGTTAATATAGTTACAACGATGTGTATACAATTAATTAACAATACGTTTGTATGAAACACGCGCACGGACCACGTGCGAGTTCTCTTAAATCGACTCGATCGTGCCGCCGATAGAGGCACGAAGCGAGCGCGAATCGAGTCCTAAATATTAATAGGCTGCATAGAAGGTGTTGAAAAGATGGCGAGGGCAAATAATATCGAGTAGAGGGGAACTGCTCCGCATATATAAGACGTCGAGAGAGAAGGGCTTTTAGCGCATCTTGCTGCGGGACTGTATGCATAACAGGTAGAGATTATCGAGCCTCGGCGCTAAGAGCAGAAAGCAAACGATGGCCGCAAAGTTTGATCAGGCGTGCACCGATCGATGATCCTCTCTCCCCGATGCAGTGTAGATTTCGCTCATCCTCTCCTTGGCGCGGTAGCTGGGTGTTCGAGTAATGTCGTCCAATTAGCGTTTGTTAGCTGAAGAGCCGAATATAGAGCCACCGCTGCTGCTGCTGCTGCTCTGGGTGGAACAGGTTCGGAGCAAGATCTGCCGCGTGGATAGGTAATTAAGGGAGTATTAGTCGTGCGCGATTGTACTACAATCGGAGGGTGGGAGAAGTCGGCTGGTTAGTTCGCCGGAGAGAGAGCGCGCCGAATAATGGGACAGAGAGCTTGCGACGACGTTCGGGCTGCAACTACGACGCGCACTACTGCGACCAGACATAAAGACAGAGAGCGAGAGAGCATTATGTTCCGTAGCAGCAGCAGCATCCGCGCCGAGGGAAGGACGCCTATATATACGGAGCAAACGCCGTCGTCTCCGCCCAGGCGTGTTCTCTGCTCCTATTATGCGCTCGCTCGAGCGCCCCCACCTCCCGGGCTGAGCGCAAGCCGCAGCGACAAACGGATTATGCGTTGCCGTGAGTCGTGCCTCCCCTCGACTCACCGAGCTTACAGGTGGTAAGCGATGCGACGCCGCCGCCGCCGCCGTTCTCCCAAACAATATCGCTTATTCACTGGGCCACTTAGCAGACACCGCCATCACCGCCGCTATGCTGCTTCTTACTTTGGAGCGTATATTCTCGCCTCTCGTCTTATTCATCTAATGGCCCTTATCTTCTGGCGAGCGCAGGTCGCGTTAGCCAGATGACGAGCTTATCGCGCCGCTTTTTTCTCGCTCATCGCAGCGACAACAATACGAGCCTTTTTTTACAACTCTTCATTACATAACGTCGATGACGCTGACGAGGACTTTCCCCGCACGTCTGTATAAGCTAATCCCGAATGGATTTATTGCTTATGAGAGCTTTCGCGATGGCTGAGCTTTCTCTGTTATAATATACGCGAGGAGGAGATCGGGAATTTTAAAACGGGATTAGGGCCACCCTTTTGAATTATATACTTTTGCATATAGAAATAACACTTCCGATAACCAATATCGCCGTTCGGATTATCAAATCTCGTGCATCTCCTCGATTTTTTTGGATCAATCAGCTCGCGATTCCAATGTACATATATATAACAAAAGGAACATATCGCCAGCGCGATTGCTGCTCTCGGATCGGATAATATACTCACATGGGGAGTCTTGCGGTACGAGATGTGCTGCCAAGCTGAGTTATCGGCTTGGCAAAGTTCTGAAATGAGAAAAGTGGCGCACGTATATACGTACGTGTCTGACGTGGATGAGCATTGAAAATTAGCTTCGCACCGAGCTGCAGCACGCAACGCGCAAGAAATTTGCCGCCACATCAGAGAGCCAGTGCGCTGGGCTGCTGTACGCAAGCTTGTTAAGGGTTGCCGCCGCGTCGCCTTGTTATCTCGGCGAGCGAGTTTGCCCCGCTATATAGTGGCGGCGGATTATGAATGTCTCGGAGAAGGAGGAGAAGAGTCAGCCAACTGAGGATGATGCGTTTGCGAAAGTCTGCCGCTCTCTCGCGCGACAGTTAATTTGGGTCAGCTGCAGCAGAAGCCGCCGCGCCTGATGTCCCTATACTCTCTCTCTCTAGCTCGCTCGGGAAATCGTCGCGCAGTTGTGTATATATAGCTATACTTATAGTGTTTATAGCATACAGGAAGCATTGAGCGCGCGCACGAAGAGGGATTATATATACGTATACGCGAGCGCGCGTCTCTTGTTCTCTTCCCTCATGCAGCAGCAGCAGCTCAGTTAATTCTCGTGAGCGCACGCCCATATAATACGGATTCGCGCGCGTCTCCTATACTCGGCAACTTTGCGGTCCTTTTCTCAATTGCTAGTCGTCGAATTGACAGTTAATTCGCGCTCGGCTTTCAAACTGCCGTTCGCGTATACGTAGAAATTAACACCGACAATCCGGCTTTTCGAATCTTTCAAAGCCGTACCCGTATATAAGCTGCGAAAAATAATAATACGCGTAAACATGCATCGTTTTTTCAGTACACGCGTATATGCATGCAAGCCGTGTGTGCGTTATTCGATTTCGACACTTTTGTTCTTATTCGCATTCACGCTTTTTCGATGCTGAACAACGAGTGTGCATTAGAGAAAAACCTTTGAACGCGGCGATGTAAATTAATACACACAGTACATATGCTACCGAACGTAATACGAGCAGTACAGTATTGTATTGGCTAAAATCGGTTTTCGGCGTACTATGTTTACTGTGTGATATCGCTCACATTCGCTGTCGAAGCAGAGGAAAATAAAAAGTGAAAACTTTGAACTCGCAGAGTTTTAATTTATTTTGAGTATAATCGGGCACGTGAACGGTAAACGATATTTTTAAATGCGATGCGACCTGAACGCAGTATTTGCACCACGTATTTGTTCCATGTTTCGAGATATCCCTTAATTTTTGTTTTATAGCAGTAGTGTAGATGAACTGCTTTGTGTATTGCATTATTGTACTTAAACATTTGATTGCGAATTATTAATATAAAAAAATTATTATTTCAAGTAATTATCTTACTAAAACATAAACAAGAAACAATCATTTTCATTTATTTTCTTTTATAAAACAGTATAATACGGCTTCATCAGCGAGTTTTACGCAAGACTGCGTTTTCGCGCAGTTTTTTCTTCTCTGACATAATGAACAAGAAAAATACAGGTTTCTCTCTGGCAAACTTCGAAATTTGTTTCATCGCTTTCAAAACCACATTCAAGTATATCAGGTTTCTTTATTTTGTCAAACAATTTTAGTTATGTAAAAAATTAAAATCTAATTTTCCATATTTTTTTCACAAGATATCGTGGTTACAATAGGTTCCCAGATAAAATACTGCGTAATATCTTAATATAAATTTCTCGAGAAGAATTTTTCCATAATAATAAAAATGCGCACTAATAAAGCTTTGTTATTCTTTGAAAGGAATTGTGTTATCGAGTTCATCTCATAAATTCAGGTTCTTTAATTTAATCTTGTTATATTTTAATGCAATCCTTCTACGTGTTGTATATACTGCAAAGAGACTGTAATGTAAGCAACAAGCATGTTTTAATAACAACATAATACGCAGGTGCCGACGCAGCACTTTCGTATAATCAGAATATATCCGAGGTTTTAGGAATGTGCGTTTCTTATTTTGGTATTTTTTTTTTTATCTCTTTTCCTCGTTCGCAAAAAAAAAGGTTTATGAAGCTAAGCGCACGTACGCGCGCGGAACGAGCAAAACAATTTTTTTGTTCTTTGTTTTCCTCACTTTTCGAGTCCCGAGCGCTGTTTCATTTTCTGCGCAATCCATCCGTACGGCTCACAAAGACGGAAACGGACTTCATTGTGCACGTTATTACGCAGTATTTGGATACACGTTCTCCGCAAAAGAAGCTTCCGCGCCACTTATAAACTTGCCGGGAGCTGCAAACGCGCGTGTAGTAACACGCCATAATGAAAAACTGTTCTCTTCATCCCGAGTAGAGAGCGCGTAAAGGATTATGCTTAAATAAATTCTAATTTTTTGCTAATACCCACATATTTCTCGTCCACGTAACTTTACTTTATATACGTAGATGATAAAACCTCGGGTAGTCTTAAAGGCCTTTATGTTTTCAAATTAAAACTTTTGTGTACCTAATATACTTTTTTCAACATGTGCATAAAAGAAGCCCTTTTCCGAGCATGAAAAACGAATGGAAAAGCGAGCTTTTCACGCACCGGGAAGAAAAGTTCTTTTCCTCCCGCTGCTCAAAGATAGCCAATGATTGTTAAAAATTGTTTTAAAAAATGTTAAAAAATGTTAAAATTAAAAATCTTGAAAATTTTAAAATTTACACTCTTAAGTCTTCAATTTCCCATTCATTTTTCGTAGGCAGAAAAGGGCCTATTCATGCTGTAGTTAAAAAAAACACGGGTATGCAACAAGGGGGGAGTAAATTTTTCTGACTCGGATGATGTTTTGATCAAACATCATCCTCGCTAGAAAAAGCTTATTTCCCCCCTAGTTGCACAATATATACTATTGTGAAAAATTAATGCATTCCTACACGTAATAGTGGAAAATTCAAAGTGCGTCCCCCAAACACGATTTTTGTAATTTACTTGAGCGCGCTTGTGTGTGTGTGTGTGTGTGTGTGTGTGTGTGCGAGTGCGTGTGTTTGCGTACGTATAATTTAATACTATAGCGAATTTACGGCACATTTTTATGAAGCAGTTTAACGTTCATGCATGCATGTTTACACTTTATGCGCTGCGCACGATAATATTGGGTCCAATCACTTTCCACAAAATGGTTATCGCAAAAACGTCACGTTAAGAGTGAGCCGTATTATGCTGAACGATTTTCCGAGTAACAGGTGAAACTGGCCTTGTAGTATATCGAAATGAAAAATTAGTAAGGCGGTTGCAATTATTTCCATGCGGATATTGTGCAGTTTGCAGAAACAAAATATCGAATTCATGAATATATAGAAATACACGCGCTTTTGAAACCTTTTATCTGTGTTTATTTTTCTGATGTGAATTTATCAACTCGATGCCATTTTGATAGATAATACCTATGATTATTTTCTACGAATCACGAGGGATTTTTAAATTTTCGCTACATTAGTATGCAGTTTCGTTCCGAGAATTCTCTGCGAATTTGCTCAGCAAATGCTTTTCGCGTTTGAAAAAGAGCGTCGCCGAGAGACGACGGTCGGGTGGTTGTAGAGAAATTCTGGTTGATCATTAGAGGCAGAAATGCTATTACTGGGGCTCATTTCGCCTATCTGTACATCTAAAATTAGAGCCGTAATAGTGCAGAGCTGAAAAGTCGCGTGCACAGTCGCCAGTTCTCTCTCAGTGTAGTGGTAGAACTATAGAGATAGAGATAGAGAGCAGCCTTTAAACACAGAAAGATCATTAGAATGGCGTCGGTCGAAGGGGATGGCAGCAACAGTACAGCAGCACGAGATGCCCGCAATTTCACGCTCCCGTAAAACAGGACAGCGGCGAGAAATCGAACGCTAGCTTTCCTGCAGCGCAGCGCGACGACCAATGGAAAAAAGTTGGAGTCGTCGCGATTTGTTTGCCGCGGCGGCGGATTCCGCCGGGTCAAATAAATCAGTCACTTTAATATCCCTCTCGCAGCGAGTGGAGTAGTAGTAGTAGTAGTAGTGTAGTTAGTACCCGTGCTCTATATATGTATGCGCAGTTTCGGGCGGACAGCTAAGCGACCGGCGCTCTCTCGGACACGCTGCGCGCCGTGTGAATTACGCGGCGAAGCTGTCAGAGCGTCGCCGCCGCCGGCGGGGCTTCTTCTTTTCTCGAGCGCGAGAACAATCGCGCGAGAGAGCCGTGGCGCCGCCGTGCGAAGGATCCTGCATGCAGTCGCCGCGTCATCGAACTTGCCGCGACTGTCAGCGTCAGCTCTATACTGCTGCTGCAAGCTCTCTTCGCGCGTCGCGCAATACTCGTGGAAATTCGATATCTTGCGCGCGCGCGCGCGCGCTCGAGGCGAGAGCAGCCGGAGACGCGAAGCCGAGCCGGCTGCTATGCAAATGTCGAGTGCGCGCGGCAAAACGGGGAAACTGTCGTCTGGAATTTCCGCCCCCGCCGCGGAAATATATACGATTAACGCGTACACTTGCCGCCGTTGCTGCGCTGGCTCTCTCTCTCTCTCTGTGTACGTTTTGCTATTGCTATACCTATATGTAGCTCATGCTGCTGCCGCGCGCCGACGACCTATTCCGCTTCTCCCACTCCCGCGCACTCGGTGGACAAATAAAAATCAACGAACCGCGAACATCGGCAATATTATTTTATTTAACGTCGCCTCGGGCGAGTAGCTTTTTTTACGTCTCGCGCGCCGATGCAGTCGACGCAGGAAGGATGTGTTTTACTCGCGCTTTTTTTATCGCGGCTCTAAATATTTCCGATTACTAATGACGCTCATCGCATTTATTTCCAATGAACTTTCTGTATTTAATAATTTTTAAACGTTATCTTCAAGGTATATTGGTTAACAGTCGTTGTGTTTATGTTAAAAGTGGTTATGTTTCTTATACTTGCAAATAAACACAAATAAACAAAAGCTGAAATACCCACTGCACTCGATCGTCATCTCCGAGCCGTATCTATTTATAGGCATGATATACATCCGAAATTCTCGGATGGGATTTTTATTTTAGAGGTCCGTCTCTGCGTGCGAACGGGGCTGTCTAAAATTCACAGTAATGCATGTAGTTCTACTCTAAAAGGCTAATTTAAGGGAATTAAATTTCAACCTATCGCACTAATTTTTGCAATGTCTGAGATTGTTGTTTGCGTGATATAGTGTGGAGCATTCAATATTATACGCTGGAAATCTAAAGCCTACTCATTAAAATGATAAAGTTCAAAATAGGGCTCGCTATGCAGGCTTTTCAGCTTTCTATGCGCGCGTCAATAGTATAAAATTTTCAAGCCCAGTAGTTTACCCGCCGTTTCAAGCCTAGCGAATTTCAGCTTTCAGAGCCAACTGATTACCTTCGCGGATTAAAATATATCGTATTTTAGTTCCCGCAGTAAAAATACCTGTGCGTTATACAATGTTTAAAATTGCACTATTATATTTATTGAAGAATTGAAAATATGTTATTGATATTTTATTGATTGGTCCAATTGATTGGTCCAATCATAATAATTTTACAGCATACACTAGTGGAATAAAGTTTAAAAACTACCACATCGTTATTTTTCGGGGTTTCTCTTTAAACATGCGATTGATACCTTGAAAAAGAAATATCCACTTCAAAATTCAAAAAACAATAGTTCACGTCATAGTATTGGCTGAAAATTTCACAAAAATCAAACTTTCAAACAGCCATAACCTCGAAAACCATAAATTCGACATTTTTTACGAAAATACGAAATGGGTCGTTCTTCACTTTCAACGCGAAATGTGGCGTTTTTAATCCAGAGC
Organism: Cecidostiba fungosa; assembly: GCA_900474305.1. Taxonomy (NCBI): domain Eukaryota; kingdom Metazoa; phylum Arthropoda; class Insecta; order Hymenoptera; family Pteromalidae; genus Cecidostiba; species Cecidostiba fungosa. Next base: position 45,317 of record UCOJ01000393.1, read on the forward strand.
AACGACCAACTCTATATCCATTCGAAACACAGCAATGATTATCTACACGGCTTCCCGATGCTTCTATAAATTTCGATTGTTCCAGTGAAGCAACACAATATACCTGGCAATATAATACCTACGTTAACTTACGCGTAATATAGATAGATGTAGCAGTGATAATTTAATCTATCAAATAATAACAATGTGCATACGTTTTTTGTTCTAGGTAAGCACGCGTGTTTGATGGTCGCAACTCCAGTCGACGAATGGGTGATTATATCTGTCCACACATACATCGCACGTTTATTTCATACAAGCTTTTTTAATCGAAAGATATAAGCGCTATGCAAGTGCCATTATACTGTCGTTTCGAATGCGAACGTATAAGCTTATTTTCGAAATATTTCTGATGCTGCATTGGGAGCAGAAAGCTGAAAAGAGAGCGTGTATCGATTAGCGGATTGAAAAATTTATTAATTCAAAAAACACCTATATATCGTCCGTCACTTTGAAGCATAATTCCAGTTGAGTGTGCCCCGTTGTATACATTCAGCAGACCTCCGCGGCTGCGTTGTATTTGCCCGAAGTGAAAAGCGTTTTTATCACGCGTCATAAAACGCAAATCTCGATGTTTGCCGAAAAACAAAATTCTTTTCAATTGCGCGATAGCGCACAACTCGATTCCGCGAGGTAAACATATACGAACGTCGCTTCCGCAAACGTGATGTTATATTTGTCTAAAAAGCACTGATACGCGGCAAGGACAGCTCTGTTTACGTTTAATTTTCACCGAATCTCGTGCGTATAAGGCGAGCGAAAAAAAAGCGAAAAATCAGCGATGTAAAATCTCGCAAAAGCCACAATATTATTTGAATTCGATAAATTGGAGTGTTTTATATATAGCGGCCTGCCTTTATCTATATTTATATACTTGCATATTTGTGTGCAGCGCGCGTGAAACATCTGCCGAGGCGAGACTAACGGGGGGAAATGAAAATTTCGGCTGAGAGCAGTATCGCACGCTGGCGATCAACAAACCGGCACATATTCCCATTGTTACCTCTTAGCCCCTGCGCCGTGTGAGTTGTTTACACGTTAGGTGTGCGCCGAGAAATATACAAGAGCGTCGCTACACGGCAATTAATTTAAAGCGTTAATTGTGTTATTATTAGTCGACTCGTAGATTTGGCATTGCCGTCGTGTGTATATATACTGCAACGCGCGCGCTAACTGCATGCAGAGAGAGCCGGACGTGTTAACCGCGAAATGATTCACTCTCAGAGAGGGAGAGAGAGAGGGAGAGATAAAGGAATGTAAAGGGCCTCCAAAATCCAATTAAAATGCTAATTCAGTATTTTGAACGCGGGTGCACGGAGCGGTCGCAAAAGCGAGCTCGCGCGCACTAACGAGTCGAGCTTTTACCACCTGTGTTCCTCTCGTATTTGTTCGCAGCGTCCGCGTTTTCTTCCTCAATTTACTTCCTAAATATTAAAACTCCTGATTCCCGGGATTTACTCTGAGATTTTTTTCCGCTCACTCTCGGTCCAGCAGTAGTATACGGCTTTTTAATGAGAAAGTGATTAAAGGATATATATTCTCGCGTGTAATCCGCTGCGCAGTCGTAATTTTCATTTAGAGCCATGCTATCAAAATTCGACCGACAACAAAAAATTGTAAACGCCGATCACGAGCTCGGTTAATTTATTTCCGGTAATTGGAAATCGCGGGCTCGCGCTTATTCAAGGTAAATTCTCGAGGGTAAACAGGAGCGCTGAATCGATAACTCAAGTTATCGGCCATAAGCGCAGAGAGACTGCGACTATATATACGTATATACGCGTGCCTATACAGTTAATATGCGGGAATAATTAACGCTCAGACGCGTGTATCTCGTCGTAGAATCTGAGACGTCAGCCCGCGGCTGCAGCGGGATATTATTTGGGATAGCGCGCTCTATGTGATCGCTTAGCTATATTGGAACTACGAGAAAGAGAGAGAGAGAGAGAGAGGGAAAAAGAACAAGTCGCAGCTCAATGACGCGGACAATTGGAGCGCGCGCATGAATGTATTGGCTGCGAGAGCGGGGGGTGTTGACGTGTACGTAATCGAATAAAGCAGCGGAAGACGTTGGGTGTAATTAGTTTTGGCTTGCGGCCAGGGTTTACCATCACGTGCCATCGAGTCGACACGGAATCTTCGGATCGTGCGGCTGCACTAGCAGCAGTTCAGTCCGGCTCATTCTCCCAGCCCTCAGCTCTCTCTCTCTCTCTCTCTGCGTGTCCGCCCCTCGTTGGGAGTCCATTTTATACGTCGCGCCCTCCTTACAGTATACTGCTTCTTTCGTTCTTTCTCTCTATACACTCTTTGGCGCGGCGTCGCTGCTATATATATATGGCAGCTCTCTGCTTCCGTGCGCTCGCGGAATCAGCGATTTTCAAACGTGATAAATGGCCTGCCTCATTCGCGCTTCCGTCTTAATTCATATTTTTCAAAGAAAGATGTTTGCCCCGACTAGACTTTGCTTCTTCCTTTTCTCTCGCAGCAGCAGCGTGCGCGCGGGGGCGGGTAAATAATTACTTGCGAGGCGCAAGAGAGACAGTCGTATATCCCGTTGGCGCGCGCAAAAAGACGCTCGTTAAGTAAATTCACATGTCCGAGGGAAATTATTACACTTAGAGCTGCGCTTCTAAGCTTCTTTTTTCAAATGCCGCTATCCCGGTCAATATAATCTCGCACGCACGCACCTGACGGCAATCGAGCCGTCGCTATACAGTAGTCGACGGGGAAAGAGGAGAGGGGGTGCACTGATTACAAACAGCCGTCAGCCGGGTGCGAGACCGGATAGAGCTGGCGAAGTTTCGGACGGCAAAATTAGAGGAAAGCGGCAAACCGCAGAGAGAGAGAGAGAGAGGCGCTCTCTCGCGCGCGAGGCCCTGAAGTTTCTCGCTGATTTACGCACTCGGCGCGCCGGCTTCCATCTCGCAGCTTAGCGGTTTAATCGTCTACTCTCGAAGCTGCATGCAGGGGATGCCGGCAGGCGCGAGAAGCAGCAGCAAATAATTTAGGCAGTAGCGAGTGCAGCGAGCAGCTTCGTTCGGCTTCCCCGCTTGCGCTTGCGGACTCTCTTTGGCTCCTGCACTCGCGCGCTTGCCACCGCGCGAGAGGAGATATATCAAGACGCTCCTACTACAAGCGGGCATAAATTGCTGTTTATGCAAATGATATATAAACTTGGAAGCCGCCGGCGGCTTGAGCGTAGAGTGCGAGGGCTGCTACTGCTGCTGCTGCTTATTCAGCGCCCTTCTAATTGACTATCAAATACGCCTGAAAGCACATTCGCGCTGTGCGCGGGTTCGGTCGCGCTTCAAACTTTTGCCACCCCGTATCTACATAGGCTCTCCGCACATATAGATTGGCGAGTTTTTGACGCAGCGCTTAAATATTTATACCGTCGTCAATAAAGCTCGAAAAGCTCGAATTATCAAGGGAGACGCGAACGCGTTACCCGGCCGCTGCATCGACAGCTTTCGTCGCGCGTCAAGAGGCAACGAAACTCGGCAGGAAGAATCTCGCGAGCAAGCTCATCCCCTCGACGAACGCGTCATAATTAAATAACGTGTAAAGCGTTTGCAGGCGGCCCGGATACCCAGAGTAGTCTGCGCGGCGCACTTCCTTCGAGTTCCTTTCCGCTCTCTTGGCGCACCGATGCTTTACTCCTCGTGTGTTCAACGAGCTCTCGAGATCCTCTCTCAGCAGCTGCAGCAGCGCTTACTTGGGATATTTAGACGCTTGCTTGCGCCATACATTGCAGAGTCGATTCTCGGAGTAGCTCTTTTTATTCTCAAAGGTCGCTCGTTTACTCCTTCCATCGCTGTAGTAGGTACTTATATAGCTGTATGGTATCCCAAGCAAAAATGATTTGCACAAACTTTATACAATCGCTTCATAAAAAAGTGGTATATCCAAAATCTTTATACTTTTTTATTTAGTTGCCTAAACTATAAAGGTTGTATACGACCACATTTTTATAAAGCTATATATCGTATAAAGTTTGTACAAATCTTTTTTACTTAAGATACATTATAATCAAGACATCATTCTCTTTCTGTTTCTCTCTCTCTCTCTTGAGCGCCGCGCGTTTCGGTCACGTTTCGCGCGCGCTCTCCGCAAATGTAGGTTAAAGTCAGGCAGAGACGCCGCAGTGAAAGGGGGCCGAAATTACATGTACCTACGGATTTCATTAGTCGTACTATATATACAGTAGCGCGGCTCGCACGTGCACCAGTTAACGTTGCTCAATATATTACATTTTGCAATTACGTCTTCGCGGCGATTGAACGCTCGCTCGCTCGATGCAGAGACTCACGGCGTCGATTGAGATGCGAATCGCATACGACGATGCTCGTGGGTGTCCTTCGATCAATTGGGTCGCGGAATCGCGCCTGCAGTAATTTGGCATCTTTTGCTTCGTCCCAGAGTGACACGCCCTCTCGTCAAGCTTCACGTTTTTTCAATCTTATATCCATGAATACAACCGCTGACGACGTTTAATTATTACGCGCTATCGGCGCGCCGTTATGAAATCGTTATGGAATTTGTTAAACGTATCTATATATAAGCATTTGTACGGGAAATATGCATGTAGTAGAAAAGAATAAAATAAGGAATTATTTGATTAAATCAAAAGATTATGCATTATACACGTATAATATAATAAATCTGGTTAAAAAATAAAATGTTTTAATTTTAGCACTGACCAAACTATAATCGGTCCAATAAAAATAAGTTACAAGGATTCTAAAAATGAAAAGGAATAATTCAGCTGTATTCAAACCTACACAATAACTTGTTAACTATATAAGAATCCATTTTCAACAATTTCATTTTAACTGAATCTCTTTTTTTGAACTTTTGTTTCGTTGTCATTAATTTTCTCACAAGAGAACTCGAACTAGCTGGCAAAAACGTCATGTGCTTCCGTATAGGTACTTCATTTTTGCTGTATTAGGAACACTCCAAAGAAACTGGCTTGTTTCTTAATTCCTTTTTCAACTTTTGAACGGATTTATTGCATTCTTCCCGTAGAAATGTTCGTACATATATGTGATTTATATTATATGTGCAAGAGGCACGTCGATGTTACGCTTTAACGAGATCGCGGTCCTCGAGGAAATTAGGGTAATCCCGTATTATAGTTTTAATGGAAAAGTGGCCGGCAGCAGCAGACTATACTTATAAGTATGGAGGGAGAGAGAGAGATAAGGACGGCGATGGCGAACGGCTATCGGAATATTGTAGAATATCTAATTATTACATAAGGAACTCGCCGGCTGCTGCTGCTGCATATTCTGTGTCGAGACGATAACAAGATATTGCAAAGCTAAAGTCGTCCTCATTAAAAAAACATTATTGTCTCGTCCGCAGAGAGCTATTATAAATCGCTGAAAGCGACAGCGGAAACTATTTTTAGACTCGTTTTCATCGAGTCGCCGCGGAGCCCACAAGAGGACGCTTGGTGTACTCGCCGCCGCGGCTAATAGCAAACTCGGCCTGACGGCTCACTTTCTTTTTTTCGAAAGTATACACCTGTCAGATATTTCACGTGTAATTTACTTTGAATATCAATGGATCGCGGCGGGACCTTGAAAACTCATGTTGTATACCGGCGCGATGTGGTCGTCGAGATTTTTTTGTAAAAGCTGATACTTTCATATTTTCTAATGAATTTGGTATACTGACGGATTTACGTTTACACTCCATTATGCTTCTGTTTCTTCCTTTTTCCGAGAAAACGCCATTTCACCAGGCGAGTGGAAATCCGACGATAGTCGATATTGGCAATCGAAAGACATTTTTGTTTTCGCTATATACAATAAAACTCGACGGTACGGCGCGGGCTATTTACTTCCGAGCATAATTTAATTGTCGGCGCAATTCCGCGCAAAAGTTTCAACTCGTTTCATCCGTGATTGCGCGAAAAAGTTTGAAATCAACGTATATATAAGAGAGAACAGTCGCGCGGAGGAATGCGACGAAAAAGCGGATGAATATTGATAAGACAAACGAAAAATGGAAGTTTGTGTGTAGGTATACGCGGGGAGCGCGCTGCAGCTAGGATGATTTAGAGGAAGGAGAGTTTGGTAGAAAGTTAAAATTCGGAGTAGAGAGCATGGGGAAAAACCGAGCGCAGCAGAGAGAGAAAGAAGACTCGCCGCAAGCGCGCCGAGTAAGAGTAAGAGCGAGATATCGGAGGTGTGACAAAGGACTACTTAAAATCGAGAGATAACTTTATTTTATTGAACTGAACTCGGGATAGGGCGGGAGAAAAGTTACAGTGAGTTTGCAAAGCCTCTTTTCCGCGATCTCATTGAGCTGGGCGCGTGTGACGCCGCACAACTGTATATATATAGGGGACTGGTCTGCTGCTGCTTCTGCAGGGAGAGGAGAATTGGAAGAGGAAATACTTGTCTCGCGCGCGCGCGCGCGCGGATCGAGCGCAGCCGGAAATCCCAAAAGTTTTTGGCAAATTTCACAGCGAACTGGATCAGTTGCGCGCTTATGCCGAAGCGAATGGCCGATAGATAACGGTAATGACGCGCCGAGTCGAAGCAAAAGGCAAGACTCTCCGGCGCGCAAAGAGTATAGAAAGAGAGAGAGAGAGACCGTTACAAAACTTTAAGTCGCACAAGGACAATTTCGGACACGACTCTGCTGCTGTCAGAATTCCGGGAAGCGAAGCTGTCTCGAATGACTCTATATACAGCACAGAAGCTATACTGCAGAGAAATCGAATACGCTCTTTTTTAGTCGAGCGCTTCTCTTCTTTTCTCCGATCCTCTTTCCGTTCGAGCTCATTCTCTATTGGCGAAATAAAGCCAGTTATCTTTCTCTCTCTCTCTTCAACTTCGTGGCTCGAAACTTGTTTCTAGAGGCACCGAACTCGCGGATGTATTCTATATACGGCATCATTATTCGGCGATAATTTTTTTTTTTCAAATTCAATTGGCCCTCTGCTCGAAAGTTGAACGCTTTCGCAGTTATATTATACACGTAATATGCATCCGCGGGCCACTATGAGCGGAATGCCGGCGAGGTTCATCATAGTAGTGCATCGCGGCAGCAATTATATTAGAGTTATGATTAAAGGTAAATTATTCCGAACATCTTGTACTAGTTACGGATGGAAAGTTCGCGACCGAAGCAGCAGCAGCAGCAGCAGCAGCAGAAAAGGGATAAGAAAGAAAGCGCGCCCGGGCAAGTTGGAAAAGTTTTACAAAAGAAATGTAAATTAGTAAGACAGACGCCATAATGGTCTGGCTGCTTTTATTGAAATTATAATCTTTACCCGCGCACTGAACGCGCGGAACAAACCGAAGGAAAGGAGAGGCAACAAAACGGCTCGGCGCACTATAACGCCGTTCAACTCGTTCTCCTTTCTTCCGTATATAACTCGAAAAACTGCTACCATTCAAGCGGTATTAATTCTTTTGTCCTAGCGCAACTCGCTCGCTTTTGTTTCATCCCCGAAGCGAGGAGTCGAAAATGCATCATATGGACTTACTATATATCTACTGCCTTTCGCGCTCGCGAGGCCGCACGTGTACGATAAAGAAAATCGGCGTCGCGTTTTTGGAGCGAGAAATCACGTTTGTTGGTAAAACAAGAGTCGCGAGTATAGCCGAGGCGCGGAAGGAGGAGCGATGTTGTTGCCTCGATGTAAACAAGCGCGCCTCCCCTACTGTCCCATTGTCAGCTCTCTCATTCTCTCTCTCTTCGCTTCCTCGATATATAAGTATATACATATACAAGTGCTGCGACGACAATTCGTCGACGCAGTCCCTGCGCTCACTGTAGTGCCACTGATGCAAAGCAGCGCACTGGAAGACTCGATTACTGTCACCTCAAGGGCGCACAGCGTCACTACTCGTCTTCCTCTCCTGCTGCTGCTGCTTATTCGACAAATAATAGTCTGTATTATACTCTCGTTTTTTTCCAGTTCCGTCATCATTTCGCTGCACGTAATATAACCATCCTCTGTTTTTCCTCATTTTTTTTATACTCTCTCTCGGCGGCCTCTGAAAGGCTCTCATAATGAAATCCATTCTTACGTTGAATAGTCATCTTTACGTACATATAGTACACGATGAAACCATAACGTGTAAAAATCGTCAGTTTATTAGTTCGTTATGTCATGCAAAGTACAAAAAATCATAATTGCAGACAACATTTACTTAAGTGGACATTAATAAGGATTGTTTTCTAAACTAAACCTCTTAATTATCACGTACTTTGATCCTATAGTAATAAATATGCATTTTCCGTTTGCATCCTCAGCCACTAAGTACACTACCTCCGAGTTTTCAAAAAACCTTCTGCAGGAATACCCACCGCCGAGTGCACATACATGCCGTTGAACAAATACTCTTAATATTCGTTGAATTTGAATAGCCTAGAAAACAGTGTCACAAAACACTTTTCTGGTGTCCACTGGTTTTGCGTATACATTGTATGGCACAATGAACAAAAAAACAACGGGTTACAAAGCTATGTTCCCATTTTGATAATTTGCCACTTTCTGATCCCTCCCTTCTGTTGACGATTTTAAAAAGATTTCCTCATAATACATGTAGGCGTTGGCCAAGCCGACATGTTTTACTTGACGCGTGTACGACATAATCGCATAATAACATTTGCATGAGCTTCAAAGGTTACGTATAAGTATATTAGGTATGTTCGCGCACGAGTTATTCTCGTGTTCTGTTCTCCGACACTGACCTTTCTCGAAGTAGCAGCTCCCGGCGTTGCTATAATAAATTGCAGCGTTTGTACTACTTAACGCTTGCATAATTTCCTCGATCAGCGTGAAATTGCGCTCGCAACTGTTGTTATACCGCGCGCGCGCGCGCGTACTTTGTTTTATTTTTCGCTAATTGCGTCGTCGTTATGTCGCATTTACGGTAACAGCCGTAGGCAGTATAGTTAAAAGCACTGCACTTATTTTACGACGTGACTGAATTGTCATGAAAACAAACACGATCTGTTACGGTATTAGCCAAGTTGTAATCGATGTATGTATATAAAAACATCGCAAATATCAGGCGACAAATCTCGCGAGAGTGAATAAACGCACGTAACTCGAACTGAAGATGTCAGTGAAAAGTTGGGCATCCGCTTAGACAGCGGTGAGGTAATATCCGCAAGTTCGAGAGTTGTTGGAGAATTTCATAAACTAGGCCTACAGAGGCGAGGCGAGAGAGAGAGAGAGAGTGTGTGTGTGTGCAGGCAAGACAAAGTAGCGGCAATCATAAAGCGGACGTCTATCGATTTTGTAGCTACAGCAGCTCACGCGAAGCCTGGGCTCGCGCCCTTGCGGATATTAAGGGATTTTCCGAGAGTAGACTTTTCAGCCTGTATATATTCTCTCTCGCTCTCTACTCTTCGGCGCTTTTCTTCCTCACTGAATTCGACTGCGGCGGTGGGAATCATCGATGAGTCTGATAATCCACTCGCGAACGCTTGGCCGATCAGCACAGCACTACTTATATATACTTAGCCAGCATTACTGTAGACAGAGAGCGGCGAAACTTCACGCTGCAAGAATTTCGTCGGGGCGCGCTATATAGCGCTATTAGCCCGAGTCATAAGAGCGATAAATCTCACTTCTTTCCCCCTCGAGCTTAACTGTGCAAACTGCAGATTGTAGAGAGAGAGACTGGGCTAGGCGGCAGCTATAGCTCTACTCGCTCTCTCTCTCCCTCTCTACTTGCAGTGCTCTCTGGTATAGTATAGGGCCAAGTCGTGTTAGTTGCGGCAAGTTTCTCGGACTAATTTGTGTAAGAGCAGCCTGTAGTCTTAGCGGCGAAATCACCCGGGCCGTTTAATAAATTGCGATTATCTCTCGCGTATATATAGATGCATGCGGTTAAAGCGCACCGCCGGAGAGCTTGCTGCTGCTACTGCATGCATGCCACACGGCAAAGTTTTCTCGATAAAGGCCCATCAGCAGCTGAAAAAGCCGGGAGCCGCGTCCCGCAGCACGGAAATATGCGAGAGAGCACACTCTATGGGGATCTTCATTTATCGAGAGGGTCTGCAAATTCCTCGCGCCTGAATGCAGCCCGGGACTCTAAAATTGTTCCGTAATTTACAAGCGGCCTTTGCCGGCGCGAGTGTTATATAGCGAGAAAGAGAATTTTGCGCGGGTTTGATAAATCAGCGCGTGGTATTTAAAGGTCCCCTTTTGTCCGCGCATATTCAGTTTCTCAGTTGTTTGTAAAATAATGTCTTGAATCAAAATACCCGAAATCTCGTGCAATGGTTCGGATTATTATTCGTTATTATCAAATGGTAATGAAAGGATATGCTGAGAAAAAAGACGTTATTTTGTATATTTCGACTCAGAATTGAAAAAAGGTCATGAACTGTAGGAGGGGATGTAGCGTAGTATAGAAAGCTTTCAACGAGATGCTAGGAAAATAATTTTGCTATCGGAAGTAGAGGAAGAGGAAAAACTTGAGGAAAGTGTTTACCGTAATACTTGAGAGAGAAAAACGCTCGGAATATCGAGTGCTGCAGTTTTAATGAAAGTCAGTGTGGAAATGTAGTAAATAAATCGCATAAAATTGTTTAAAAGCTTTCCTCCGACTACGTGCACATTCGTTAAAAAGGAAGAAGCTTCTATTTTATGTCGTATTTTACGAGTACTACTCAGTCGAGGTGCTTTAGATAAAACGAAATGTCCTGGCGGATTGCGCCGCAGAAGCATCTTGAAAAGGAATGAACTTTTAATATTGAAAACTAGCCATCTGCTTTCGAGGAAAAAAACGAGCCGACTAAAAGGAAAATAAAGAGCGAGTTAGAGATAGAAGAAGAAGAAGAGAAAAAAGAAATGGATACGCGTTTCTGTAGGTGCGTCGCTTTGCAGTGTGATGGATGTGGCGGTCGTTTCATTGAGTAATTGCGCTGGAGCTCCCGCGTTTCCTTGTGAAAGCCAGTCCGTGGAAACTCGCATTTTCCCCCGATGAGCTTTGCAGTTGTGTCGCGCTATCTCTGAATAAGTTTGCAAAGGACGCTCGGCTTGTTTACCACCACTCGCGGCCAATTACCAAGTACTCCAAGCCCCATGTCTTTGTGAGAGAGGATTCCGAAGTAGTATAGAGGACTCTCACTCGTGCCGATGACTTTGAGAAATTCGAACGAGCAGCGGAAATTTGCCTTAGCCGTAGCGTAAAAGGCGGTTGCATGTTCTCTCTCTCTCCCTCCATCCCTCCCAATCTCTCTATCTATATCTCTCTCCTCTTATTCGCCCGGGAACTTTACTGATTCCCCGCTGCTTGCGCACTGCAAACTGAAGCCGCCCTTTGTCAGCTCACAACTAAAAGTCTGCTCTTCTCTCCAACACTGGATCAATTAGCTTTTACACTAGCGAGTTGTAATTGTTCATCTTCATTGAGCATGGCTATACCTCAAGCGAAAACTGCAATAGCTATACTCTGCGCGCTACAAATCAATTCGAATCAATTAATTCTTTCTCGCATTCAAGCTATACATTTTGCAACGATTTGATTAGCTTTTTAATGCCCACCATACTGCCATAGATTAATGCTGCATACGTTTTTCAATCTTTATATTATCCGCTTTAAAATGTTATATTATATATTATTAATTATGTAGAATTTTTCGTGTAACATATTATGTAACAATCTTCATTAAATTAAAACATTGCGCCTGCTTCAAGTCCGCTGTCATCATGTCTGTTCGTGACCAAAGTAGTCAATTATTGCACCGTGTTCATCGCTATAACGCGCGGTGCAATAATGGACTGCTTATGGCACAAATAGGCAATGACAGCGGACTTAGGGCAGGCAATGCTATAAAATAGTATACGTTACTTGCAAGCCAAATGAAAACTTGTATTACACGTCGTGAATATCGTTTACTAATACACGCGGCGCCACAATGGACCCATTAAATCCCCCGTATCGTAATATACTAATAATAAGACAAGTGCGGTGAATAGAAAAAAATGTCGACAATAGGTTTATGCATTGAAGTATATATATTTAATCTCATAAGCTTTTATTTATTGTAATTTACATAAACAATCGCGGTCGGAATCGGTCACAAAACCAAAAACACTAATTAAAATTAATAGTATTTGACAGTATGTTTTGATCGACATCGCAAATTATAGATCTATTTTAATTTCTATTATTATACTTACGTAAACATATTGTGAATTTCAAACATAAATTAACTTTTGAGTCATTGTATAAAAACGTCTGATTAAAATGTCATTAAATTTCAGGTAAAATTACGATAGAAATAATTTATGAATGTCTAATAATTATAGATATTATATAATCCAGAATGCAATATCGTAAACAAATGCCAAGTAAAAATAAACGAGTTTTTATTTCTTAGCGATAAATTGCACAATACTGTTACAATCTTTCATTTAAATACTGCTCGCATGCATTTTGAAAAAAACATAACTATAAAAGCTTTTGCAGTACGTAATATATTGCTGTAGACAGAAAAAGAAAAATAAGCTGCAATATTAATAAAACGCTGATTCTACTATAGAATATTGAAAAGTTAAAAGCCGTTAAATCAATAAACTAATAGATTTGAATATTTAAATTATACTGACTTTGTAATAGACTATAGATTCATAATACATTGAGATGGTGAATAGCCGTTGTTATGTCTTTTCCATTTTTTTCTGTTTTTTTTATTCTACCTAAAAAATCAAATAATTGCGTCTGTTGCTAGATTTCATCATTAAAAATATAATTTTTTAATTTCTATAAAATGTTTGCAATCTTATTTTTCTGTTTTTTATAGCTTGATCGGAGAACAAACAAAAATGTAAAAAATACGCGATATATAACACTTAATGAATGAATTGCTATAGAGTCAAAGAAAATCCGGTCCCTTTCTAACAAAATTTAATTTGAATTGCTTTTAAAAGGATTGATTTCCCACTGCACTTTTTTAACTCAATTAATTAATTAACATTTAATGTAATGACGTCGATGTCTGAAACGAGTCTCATTATTATGTGCTTGAATGAGGCGTCGTGCATTTAATTTCTTTCATACACACGCACACTTAGCACCTAACACTCATCCGAGACAGCCTCAGACAAGGTTGTTGCGGTAGAGAGCATGAATGTAAGAATGGTTGGCTAGCACAGTCATTATGCACGCAAACCGCAAGTGCGAAGGCTCTCTATCTCTCTCTCGCTCCTCCTTTTTCTCGTCCGCGCTAAATCCTTTCCCCAGCTAGGCTTGTCTTAATTGCGCGACACTATTTTCTCGTGCACTTTGTACTTTTCATCGCGTTGTACTCTCCTCTCTTCTCGTTTCGTCACGCAGAACTTTTCGCTTAATCATAAAAAATGCGAGCTCCGACAGGTCAGTTCTCCTCGACGGCTTTCAACATCACAGTTGACCGAGAGAATCGGACTTTAACCTCTCTGCAGTAGTGCTCTAGTTGCCAGCAATGTTTTTCGTCGCAGCGCTGTATATTGCTATACGCTGTGCCATGCAGTGTATATACTGGCATTCAACGACAAACCTTTTCTATAATTAACGCCGCCGAGGTAAATCCAGCCCAAGGATGGAATAATTATTAAACATGCAACTGTGTGTATGTCTGCGTGCGTGTGCATATACTGTGAAATAGAAGCGCGCGTTCGCAAATCCACATATGTTTTAAATAGTTAATATATCCGGCAGCAATAATTGAGCGCCACCGCGCTCACGCATTATTTAGCCTTTGCAAATGTTTGATCGCTCGAAAGCAGAGCTCGCACAAGAGCTAATGAAAGCGATAAAATCGATGTTTCGTAATTTAACGACGAGGCGTCGTTGTCGGCATCGTCGTAGTCGTATTATATAGTCTCGCGAAACGAGCGCGCGTGGAATATTACGCGATATGTGCAGTATATACAGCGCGACGCTCGCGTATATAGTGTAAGATCCATTATGCGAGCGTCGTATTCACAGGAGGGAAGCCCATAAACGCGGCGGGCGTAAAAATGCAAAAGCAGTGAGCATTAGAAGAATAAGACGAAATGGAAAATACGTGAAAGCAGTGCCGGCGGCAGTAGTATAGTGGCTGCGATGCTGCTGCTGCAGACAGCTCTGATGCCCGGTTAGTCGTCGGTTGCACAAAGGCCTCTGACAATTCGGTTTGCGTTCCATCATTTGCCGCAAAGCAAAGAGCGAGAGCGAGAGAGCAAAAGAAAAAATAAGCTGGCGCGCTCAGCGGGATAAAAACATTCCGCATCGCGGTGTGCAGCCGTCGTAGCGCACTGCTGTTGCTGCTACTGCTTCTGGCGTCACGTATGTAATCTAATTTACACGCTTCGCTGGGATCAGCCTTGTTTTGTATGCATTGTGTAACACCGCCTTAGAAGCGTTGTATTAATAGGACACCTGATATTGCGCACACGCTGCAAGAAGCATTTTCGCATTATTTAGTGCAACTATCAAAGAAATGCCGCCCCTGAGTGCGGGGATATACCTTCGTCTTTCTTATCTCTCGGCCGGTCGCCGCTGCGACGCCCTGTAGTCTGCAACATTAATGCGCGCCCGATCCTCGATACGCAATTTAGCCCCTATATATAATATGATGGGCTACGTTAGCTTCGTTTATCCTACTTCGACGAATTTCACGTCATTCGCTATTATTATTTCGTCGCGTGAAAAAAATATATTCCAGCTTTGTATTATATACACAAGCGCAAATATTTTTTGTCGTTTTTCTTTTTCAACCCGTCGTTCCATGAGCTAGTAGTTTTAAATTGCGCAAAAAGTTTTATCAGCGAGGCGCAGGTATTTTTCGAAAAAATGTTCTCCTGCCAGCTCGAAGCTTCTGAATATTTTTGCGCCAGGATAATTTAAGCGAACTTCATAAGTTTTAATTAAACTTTATCTCTGCATGGAAAGCAAATAAGTTGCGCGAATGAAGTTTGCAAGCAACTTTCCGGCACGAGTTTTTAATGCTCTCGCAATGCTATGGAATTTCATATAATGCAACAGTGTATATTATATTGAGCTTTGAAAAAAAGTGAATCACTCTTGACATCTCGACGAGGGCGAGCGACGAGCGGCCGCTATTAAAATATATCGGCAAAGTAGCGGCGTAAAAAAGAGTCGGAATAAAAATTGGTATTTAATGAAAGTGCAGCGCGCGCTACTGCGGCTTTGTCGGCCGAGAGTATGTATATATATAGACTCGCGAGCGTGCGGAATTGCAAAATTCATTGCAGAATCTGTCAGTGCGAAAATTACGTTACGATTCCCGAATTCGGCTGCAAGCGGCGAACTTGGGTCCGCCGCTCTTGCGCTATATATAGATATATATATACTCTGCGCCGCGCTGCGAAAACTTGTAATTGCGTTACGGTTTCTCTGGCGAATATTTCAGTGCAGCGCGCCTCGTCGTATTCGTCGTCGTTGGCGAGCATTTTTATCGCATCGACAAACAAAGCCTGTGCGCGGCTTATATACATATAGGTATGAAGCTCGCTCGTGTTGGAAAATCTGAAGCGCACCGCCGTCGTCGCGAGAGAAGTCAATGAGCGCGCGAGGAAAATTGCTCGACGACGAGTGTCTATATAGTGTTCATTTGGCCGGGCTCTTTCAGTGGTAGTGTTAGCTGTAGAGCTCGGCGGCTGTGGGGAGGCGGAAGTCGACGGAATCGAAATATTCAGTATTTCCAATTACTTTGGTTCCCCGCTCGATCGGACGTGTCCCACGACGACGCGCGACTATCACGCGAATTGGAATTTCATTTCGTTTTAATTGAACGTCGCGTCGCATTCCAATTCGCGAGAGTAGTTGCCAGTGCAACTCGCTCGATCGCCGCTGCTGCAGCTGGAAGCTCGACTCTCTCTCTCTCTCTCGCTCTCTCTCCCTCGCTCTCGCTAAACTTTTATATTTCGATCGTCTTCACTCGAGCATTACTGGCGCTTTTTCATCTGCAGACGTCCTTCGCGAAAAATTTCCGCTCCCGCAGGCTGCTTTTCTCTTCTTCGTGCTTTTCTTCCCCTTTTATCTCAACACTTCTATATACGGCGAGAGGCCATCGCTGCGCGCTGCTGCTCACGAACAAAGTGCTTATCTGCATTTCAACTCTCGAAGCTTCATCAGAGTATAGCCGGGATATCATATAG
This sequence comes from Cecidostiba fungosa, assembly GCA_900474305.1. Taxonomy (NCBI): domain Eukaryota; kingdom Metazoa; phylum Arthropoda; class Insecta; order Hymenoptera; family Pteromalidae; genus Cecidostiba; species Cecidostiba fungosa. The sequence goes on from UCOJ01000393.1 coordinate 61,485, forward strand.
CCCTATTTTTATCGAAAGAAACCGCCGCCGCCGCCGCCGCCGCCGCCGACGCGCAGGGATGCGGATATTGCGCCAAACTTTTTTCCCTCACTTTCAGCGAGATCTGCTCGCCCCCGCAGAACGTCTTTTCAACTAATTAGCATCCGTTCTTATTTCGATTGCTCCATTTTCATTCATTCGAAATCCTTATTAAGAGAGCGCCAGCAAGTTTTCCCTATTAAGAAGAGCCTCGATCCGTTGAGCCCTATAAATGGCTGAAACTTTGATTAAAAGCCGCGGTGTGCCTTATCGCGTCGAGCCGCTAAACATCGCTCTTGCGCGCTGAAAGAAATCAGCCGCTCGAATTAAGCTGGAATTGCGCTGCAATCGCTGAATCCATCATCCAAATCGCTTCACTCGCTCTCGGCTCTGGCATTTAGGAAATGTTTTGCGCGAAATCCGCGCGCGACACCAAAACGATGGGACAGAGCGAGAGAGAGAGAGAGATGTGAAGTTGGCGTGAGAGCTCCGACTAAATTTCGCAGCATTATAATATATATATATATATATATATATATACACATATTAATGCGCCGTACGCGTGTCTGTATATATGTATATACGAATTGTAGCCGCGCGTCGACTCGCATCTATATATACTCATACATTGCATTGCGCTGATGGAGATTACTTCATTATCGCTGCGTGTTCATTTATACTGGCAGTGGCTTAAAATCCTGTCGCGCGAAACGACGAGCGAAATCAGATAACAGGCGCTGTAAACAAAACGCGTAATCACCTGTATCGAGCGCTGATGTGCATTAGCGAAGGAGTAGCCTCAAAATTAAACTTTATACAACGCTATAACGAGGGTATTTTTTTGTTTTTTAATTTATAGCATGGAATCGATCAGATTACACTTATACACATCAGAAAAAAAAAATGGTTGGTAACACGTAACGAAGCATACAACTTTTTTGGCATACTTAGCATGAGGTATTTGCTTAAGGGTAACCAAAAATGTAGTTAATTTTACCAAGCGCTTTGTTACCGTTGCCAACGATTTTTTTTCCGTCTCTAGGCACATTATAGATGACCGCGCTATACTCTCGCGACGATATAAATAGCGATGACTCCTGGCATGTTATATTGCCACTCTCACGCGAAGTATGCTAATGAAAAGTGACGTCGACGGGCAGTTTTTGTGTATTAAATATACATACACACAGCTATATATATTCGCTGCTGCTGCGGCTATAAGGCTATCACCTTTTTCATCCGGTTTCGCGGCGAGAGAGACTTGCCGGCAACGTAATGCGCAACGAGCTCCCGCGGGATATAATGGCGGAGGAGGTGGAGGAGAAGCCAAATGCCAGCAGCAGCAGCAGCAGGAGAGCTGCGGAGGAGCCGAAGACGTTTGCTACAGTGTTGGCCGCGCTCTCGCGATTAAAGTCTCGCGCCTTGCGCGGCCGCGTATCATCTTTCAGGAGACAGCCAGAAAGCTTGAGCTAGGAGACGCTGGCGGTCGACCTACATTGCTTTCTCTCTCTCTCGCTCTCGAGCATTTCATTTCGAGCTCAGAGCGACTACATGCCCCCTGGATTAACATTCAAATATAAGATCCGCCTGGATAAATATGCTTGCTTTCTCGCTTCTGCATCTCTCTCTCTCGTTCGCGCTCGCGCGTTTCCTTTCCCGCTTCGCGCGCGTCTATGCTCAGCGCAAACTGACGCCTACATCCCAGCTATATGTGCACCTTTGCAAATGTTTGCTCAAGAAATTTCATTCGCCCCCTGTCTTTCATCGCCTTCGCTCTCTCTCTCTCTCTTTTTCGCCTCCTTTTTGATGCGGATGCGATTATATCATCTTTTGCCGCGGTTCAAAAGCTATTCGCTTCCAAGCACGCGTCTTATTTATTTTTCCCTCTCCTTCTGCTCTTAAACAGCTGGCCGCGCGATAGCTTTCCTGCAAATATTTGTCTAGCAACGATTCGTTATAAACTGCGGAAACTCCTCGCAACTCTGTGTCTGCGGCAGTGAATTAATATCTTGGGCTATTCGCGAGGCAAAAGATCGAGTATTTTCTTTAATTTGTATACTTGTATCGTTACGGGAGTAATTGATGTATTGATTGCTGTCTATCTGTTAATTTCAGTCCATTTGAAAACTGTGAAAATTTAATGTACATTTAAAATCTAAAATTTAAATGAGATTCAACAACAGCCTGAATCTCTAATATATGCTAATGTATAACAAATTTAGACAACGGATAACTGAATAATACAACACAATTATAAACTGCATGTGATAACTGAATATATCTAAATTTGGTCATTTAGTTGATGTATATTTTATATCGAAATAATAATGTATATAATTCAGTCGGGACAAATCTAATAATGTATATTAACGATCGAGTTATACGAGTATAGCACACCGAAGTATATGAACGTATATAGCGATATCGTTTTTCACCGAGATAATACATAAATTTCCTCCGCGTTTTTCAAATTGAAAGGCATCCGTAATATTTGTCACACGGCAGCGGCGGCATCGGCCGCAGCAAAAAGATATATATACAGGAGGGGGAAGTCGTAAACATACACTTATATCGGTAGAAATGTTAAACGGTTTCTTACTTCTCTAAGTGACACTCGGAAAAGGAGAGCAAGCAAGATTTAGGTGGGCGCATCGACATGAGAAAAATATACAGCATCTCTGATAAAAACGTGTCTGCGCGAAAGAATTACGGGCGTAATTGGAACAAACAGCAGTAATAATCCGGATTGGCCGTATAGCCAATTTCTTATCTCGAATTTCTCATTCTCGCAAGAGTGTATAGCATATATATATATAAGAGCGGCGGAGAGAAAAAGTTGCAAGAAGTAAGAGAAGCGGCGGCGGCGGCGAGATGAGGGAGGCGAATATCCGTTTTGCCGCCCCCAAGAGCAGGCTGCATCGGGGATGATCGAAAGACGGCTAAGCGGTTTAAGCAAGGATAAGGTATATAAGGGCCGGCGGTGCGGGCGGTCTCTCTCGGCGGCGGTTACAAGGACGCGAGAGCAGGTGAGTCGTCGGCTTTCTAGCTTTTTACCGGAAAAGTAAACTGCGCGCACTGATGCTCGGCGTCTTTCCCTCTCTCTCTCTCTCTCTGCAGAAGCGGAAGAGAAACAAGCGCATCAGGCTCGGCGGTTATCGCCCGAAGCAAGCGAGCGCGGCGCGCGCGTTTATGGTTCACGTTCGAGAACAACGACAATGGGCAAAAAAGCCCGGGCGATGCGTCGTCGTCGTCGTCGTCCTACTTTCCTCCCAGGACTCGTCGTCGCTTCTTCGCTTTGTCCCGCGGCGACGCTCTTCTTTTCTCCCTCCTGACTCGCTTCTTCTTCTCCCTCTCGCTCTCTTGGTGCGCTCGCGCACAGCAGCACACCTTTTCCTACTCTTTGTAGCGTGCGTCCCACCCTCCAGCCTGCTACGCCCGCGTCAGCTCCCATAAATCAAAGAGAATCGCAAGAAAAGCCCCCCGTGCAGCCGCCAAATCGCGAGCGTCTTTCCCAGATCGCTACCGGCGGCGGCGGCAGCTCCTTCTCTCTCCCTCGGCTCCTCTTTGCCTCTTGCTGCTGCTACTGCTGCTGCATCCTTCCAGCTATACCCTTTTGTTTTTTACGAGTTTTTCTTTTCCTTTCACCTTTTTTGCCCGCATTGTGTTTTGGCTCTCTATCAGCCCCTTTTTCGGCTCAACTTTTTATCTTGCTCCCTGATGCCGCCGCCGCCACCTCCGCGGTGCAGCTTCCCCCCTCGATCCGCCCCATTGTGTGCGAGCGCGCGCGCGCGCCTCTTATCCCTCCTCGAATAAAGAGCCCTTTCAACTTCCGACGAATCAATCCCTGCACGAACAGATATCGATCGCGCACTGGCTGTTTTCAACCGACACTTCAACTAGACGTGTATCTCGAATATTTCATCGCGACGAGGCCAATTCCGATCCTCGTCTCCGCGAGAGTATCATATAATCAATTATCTCTCGGAACGAATCTTTATCTGCGTACCGCCAGCCGCCGGACTCCGAGTCAACTTTTTTTCCAAGCGTTTGATTAAATTTCTCATCGCGGACGAAAAGATATTCGTCGTCGTTTCAATAAGAGCCTGATGCTGGCCGATTCTGCGCGAGAGAGAAATGACGAATCCTCGACCGGCAGCTATATAGAGTAGGCTTATAACTTCCCTCCTTTATAGTATTAGACTCAAAAGTTCACTCGTTATCTCGCGCGTCCAGCGGGGCGTATTCGTCAATTAAAGAAAAATGTGCAAGCTGTATACTTAGCTCAAGCTGCTTTAATTACAATGAATCGGGGATGATGGGAGATATGTCGGACACACATCGCGCCTGAGAGTATAACGCATTATAATACCTGCCGCCGCTTACTTTTAGCATTTAATCACTCTTTCTGCTCATAACAGTTGGCCGAACTTTGCGAGAATTTTTTTCTTACCCCCCGATTTCCTTCTCTCATCTCGATCTTCGTCGGTGCAGGCTGGCAGTGGCTTTCCCGGAGGTGCATTACGTCGCCCTCGCGGAAGTGGGTAATGCGCAAAGTAAAGCGGAAAAGTTGAAAAGTTTGGCCGCAGAGAGCAGCGTTATAAGGCTGGATAGAAAAAGAGAGAGAGAGAGAGAGAGAAAGGTACGGAGAAGAAGAGTCCCGCCGGCGAGTCGAGCCAATGGCCCGACGTTGCTTTCTTCTTGCGCATGATGCAGTAATCGAACGCTAGCTCCGTGTTCCCGCCTTTTTTCTCTCTCACTCTCGCGCGCGCGGGCGCATCTACCCCTCTGTACTTTACCCATCAGGCAGCAGTGCGCTTTATCATTCCACGTCATCGATTCAATTATGCGCGCTGTGTCTTTATGGAGCCAGTCGAGGGAGTATCTCTCTCTCTCTCTCTCTCTCTCTCTCTCTCTCTCTCTCTCTCTCTCTCTCTCTCTCTAATTAACGCTCCGACTTTGTGTCGTGATTACGAATAGAGATCGGCAGCGCCTGTTCCCGATGTTCAGCGATATTCGCCGCCGCCGCTACCGTCGCTTTTTTTATCGAAACGATTATTTCCGCTAGGTTGAGCGCCTGCCTGATGACGACGACGACGACGACTACACTGCTCCACCTACTCTGTTCGAATTGTCTTGCGCGTCTCCGGCTTTTTCCTCCCTCCTCTATACTCCTAAAGACTGTTTCGCCTGATTACTATGTAATTACGACGTTTTAAGCGCCTCTATCTCTCGTCCTCGTTTCTACTCCTCCGCGAATTCTACATTATTCATATAATTGCTCGTATTTGCATAAAACCACGGCCGTGCTTTCTCGAAAATTCAGCAGCTTAGGAAAAGCTATATACCTATATATATAAAAATGTAATATATATATATAGACCAACGACGAAAAATTAAAAATCTTTTACTGTAGCTGCCGCGGCTGCGCTTGAATTTTAAAATGCCCCGGGTATAGCAGGAATAATCCACTTACGAAATGTCCATTCCGACGAGAGAAGTACTTTTTAGCATCCAGCTCGAGCTATTCATTCGAGTCTCGAATAATAACAATAATGCTCCCGACTGCTGGACTGCTTGCTTTTCCTGCATATCAATTTGCGAGCACAAGTTTTTTAGTTAGTCGCTGATAGCCTATATATAGTGCACATGTTTGTCGCACGCTCGCGCACTGCCTGTAACTGGAGCTTAATCATCATTAAAGCAGCAGCAGCAGCTCTGAGAACGGGAGCCAAAGTGAGTTCGTTAGCGGTTCACAATAAGTCCAGGAATCAGCAGCTCGCGAGGGAAAAAGTAATTTGCGACGCTGGAAATTTGTGCAGCGCGTCGCAGTGGCTGTGTGTGTGTGTGTAAGTGTTTTCAAGAGATTGTGAAAACGCGCGGAGTGTGTATATATATTTTGCCGGCGGCAGAAAAGTAGGCAAAGAAATAAGTAGAGGCTGCTGCTGGCTGGCAAAGTCGATTTGGCATGACAAAGTCGCTTAACCCATATTTTCAGCAGTATATAGATGTCGTCGCATGTATTATATATATAGAGTGGCACTGCACTAGAGCGAAAGAAAAAAAAATAACCTCGTTGTCGCGCACTAATGCGTTGCTGAAAACAAGGTAATGAGCACTCGGTTATTGACGTGTCGTGATATTATACACACTCCGAGTGCAGCCGCGTTAAACGAGCCGCTACTTATATACACCTCTCTCGCATCGACAGTCCGCCCGCACGTGAAGTTCGTTCAAGCTCGTCGACGTCTTTTGTTCGCGTTCTCGCGAGCCAACTGGCCGTTATTCGGAGCTCCTTCGCGCGCGCGCGCGCGCGCGCCCCGAGGAAAACTAAGGAAATAAATAAAGTCGTTGCGCGCCAGCGATATATATACTACCTATACTGCACCGGGAGAGTATACAGCTCACGCGCAAGTAGATGGGCTCCTGCTCGGGTCAGACGTGCGCGCACGGCGAAAGCTCCTCTCTTCCTTCTCTCTCTCTCTCCGCGTGCTGATTTATCGAATCTATACGGCGTATTATGGCTCCGTCGCTATCGTTCCGAGAGCCCGCCGCGCCTCCTTGCTGCTCCTCACTCATTCCATTATTCCTCGGGGGAATCTGTCTTCCGCCGTTCAACCTTAACTGCGCGCGGAGATTACTTTGCTTCGTGGCTAATCTCTCTTCTCTCTCTCTCTCTGGCGCTTCAGCTGCACGCACTGCCGCAGCTCCTCTTCTCTCCTTTCTCGCGCGTTCGCTAACTCAACGACATTTTGCCAATTTCAGATAAGCCCGTACGCCGCCGCGCTTTATTCTCTCCTGCGCGCCGCCACCGCGGTCGCAGCTTCGAATTTACGATATGTAACGGCTTCCCCCGGCAATCCTGCGACTCGTCGCCGGCGAATAAATTATCGCGTGCCGCGCGAGCTTCTCTCGTAATTTTTCCGACTTACACGACTCAATTTTACGCTCTGATTAATCTCTCCACCTCGATTTTATTGCCGTTTATTTTTACTCCCGCGATCATTCGGATTTTAGGTATTTGCGTTATTATACACGCGCGTGTATAAAGTGCGTTATTGAAAATTCCGAGTATCTACGTAAATAATTTTTATCGGTGAATTCTTCTGCGCAAGTTGGAGCTGCAGCAGCGCGCGAGAATATTTTATTCATGGAATCGTTGCTCAAAATAATATCGTTATTCCCCTGAATTCTCGGAAGCCCTCTCGGAAATGATCGACGCTCCAGCCAGCCGCGCCAAATTCAGCAAAATTTCATCGCATCACAAGTTATTGACAGTTCGTCGTTCAAATACATTAATATTAAAACTAAGCCCGCTGGAGGTCGGATTCAATTTTCATTCGTTTGAATATAGCACACCTCCACTGTTTGCAATAAATTAATAGTGAGATCCATTAGCTAGTTATATACGTGGTTCGCGTTCAACTACTCTGATGTGTGTCGAACTTTAAATAACTAATAGAGCAAAGAAATTCTGCGCTGCATCGATTTTGCGCGAAAGCTGGGGACTAATTCTACAAGCTCTGCCTGGTCGCCGTGTGCACTGGAAGTGGCAGTAAATTGAGGCGCGCGCGCGCACATTACAAAACGTATATACGCGATAGAGAAGAACCAGAGTATAATAACGGCGCACTGGCAAAAAAGTTTTCGATCCCAGCTTTTAATGCGAGCCGATAATCGCATTAAGCTCGCCTGCAGGAGCTTATAGCGACGGCCGGACACCGGACGGTAATTAAAGCTTCGTATCGATACGGTTATATGCTACTGCGCGCGAGTACACCTGTAATATCGGGGTCAAAAATTTAGATTTATCCGCACGGCAATATCGTCAGCGCCCCGTCGATTGTAATTCGAAAGCCAAAAAAAACTGCCTCGCTGGATATATCCGGCTTTGCAACTATAATGCTTCTGGAAAATGAGTTTTTTTCAGATTTTTTTCAACGTGTCGGTCTGCATAATAGGCATTACGAATATTGTTTTTCGGTTTAAGCATTTCCCGTCCCAATTGTCACCTCATAACTTTTCTATACATTTTGGTGGCGTCATATTATTATTTGTATTATTGTATTGAAAAATGACGTACGATATGAATGCGAAAATTGTAGACCTTTTCTATCTTGTTTTATATGCCAAAAAATTAAGACAAACGTCGATGAACAAAGGAAACCGACTGTAGGACATTTTTTGTGGGCGTATTACAGTTAAGCAAAAACAGGTAACTTTACTGCGCAGCTGATAACTTTGCAACTAAAAGTTGAAACATATTTTTAATGAAAGATAATAAAAATAGAGGATTAAGAAACCTTCAATTTGAAAAGATGGATTTTCCGGTGCAAAATTTATGAGCAATTGAAAATGTCGTCAAAATTAGTCGAAAATCTCAGATTTTGCAAAAAATGTGCAAATCCGGAATTTTTATACTAATGTTCAATTGTTCATAACTTTGCACCAGAGCATCGATTTTTCATGATACTTTTTTCAAATTGAAGGTTTTCTCCTCTACTTTTATTATCTTTTATCAAAAATATATTTTCGAAGTTTATGTGTAAAGTTATCAGCTGCGCAGTAAAGCCACCTTTTTTTGCATAACTGTAATATGCCCGCAAAAAATGTCCTACGTTCGGCGGTTTCCATTGTTTATCGACGTTTTTCTTTATTTTTTAGCATACTAAACGAGATATTGGAAACCCCGAAAGTGCATCGGGGTGGGGAGAAATGTAACGAAAGCTTATTTTACAGACAAGTAAATATGCCAAAAGTCAAAAACACTGAAAAAAAATCTCGTCGGGTAAAATTGCCGAAAAATAAAATCACGACGGGTAAAAATGCCGAAAGTTAAAATTATTATTTTGGGACAAAGTGGATTTTTTCGACTTTTTGGAATTGCGCTTGAAATGCTTGATTTTCGGCTCTATACCCTCAGACATGAAAAAAAGGCTCATCAAATGCTAAGTTGTATCATTTAAGACATTAAAAATCATCAGAAAATTTAAGACATTAAAAATCATCAGAAAAATTCTCTTTATTAAAAACTTGTATTTATATCGTGCCGAAATAAATAAAAGTATAATTTACCGCGACTGCCCTTCGTCCCAAGATATTATATACCGTAAAATATTCTCAGTATTATACACGTATAAGACAGAACTGCAGCGCGAAACTGCACAACTATTATTATTGGGTATTTCGCCGCGCGCTCGCGCGCGAAAGTAGAAGCGAAAGAGCAACGCTATGAGAAAAGTTGGGCGTAACGGCGGGCTGATTAAAGCAGCCGGTGGAAAAGTGAAGTGCCGGGGCGCCAATATGTGAGAAGCGCCGTTGATCAAATGTAGTTTAGCGAGCGTATAAAAGTTTTAACCGGGCGCGATATAAGATGCACGCGGACGCGAACGCGGCTCTATATATATATATATATACATCCAGAGCGAATCTTTCGCTTGTTAATTAAAAGTGCGCAAATTTCTCGGTAGCTGCAGCCGTATTATCCGACGCACAAAAAGAGAGCAACAAAGCGACTGACGGATAAAAAATTGGCTAAAAAGTGGGAATAATGCGAGGAGAAATATCGCCGATGTGAAATACTTAATCATTCCGCTAGCAAATGGCTCTCTCTCTCTCTCTCTCTCGCGCGCTGCCGGGAAAATTTGTCGCTACTTTATTACGGTACTCGAGAGCGAAAGCTCGGCAGTAGCAGTAGCAGCGGCGGCGGCTGGCTTGCGCTATATAACCGATGAAAAACACGAAGAGTCCGGAATATCGATGGCCGCTCTCCCGGCCGGCGTACTCGACCCGTTTATTTTTCTTCCTCCCGCGGCATTGCGAGGTTTCGCGCGAATCTCTTCTTAGAATTGATCGATTTCTAATAGTGAGACCGCTTGCAATTGCGCGGCCGCCCTTAGCTCGCGGCGGTGAGCGAAGAAAGGAAACAAGAAGCGCTTTCCACTCGTTACTCCGGCGCTAATCCCGGTATATAGGGCCGCCGCGTCCCGTCTGAGGTCGTTAGGCAGATTCGAGACTGCCAGACGTCATCCACGTAGACGACAACGAGCGAGGCTCTACTGCAGCTCTCCTGCATATAGCCGCCGGGGGAGCAGCACGATAGCAATGGCCTTTTTCGCTCTACGATTATGATTACGTTCGCCTCCGCGTATAACCGGCTTACCAAGACAGCCAAGGGGGAAAAGCAGAGCGCGCGCGCGCGTATAAAGCGCCTCCGTCTAATAAAAGCGAGGCAGGGAAAACACCTGCTCGAATGCCGTCGCGCGCGCGCTGCCGGGAATTCCTTTTGCCGGGGCAGATAGCAACCAGCGGCTGATATTAAACTCCGCCATGTGGAAGAAGTGATTTACTCGGGAGATTTTCTTTTTCTCGTAAAAAAAGGGAGAAAAAAAAAACGTACAGAAAGAAGAAGCGACGAGACCGCCCGCGCGCGCGCGAGCGGGCGAAGAAGTCGCTTTACGCCGAAAGGCGCGCAGCAGTATAGCGTCGTCGTGCGGCTGGGATGAAGCGAAGGCGATTATTTCTATATACACTGCGGTAGCGACGAGCCTGGGTGTATACCTGTGTATATATATATATATATATATATATATTTAGCGAGAGGCTCGCGGTCCCGGGAATTTACTCTGATTTATAGGCTGTATAATTGTGGCGCGCGCGAGAGCTACATAAACGCGGCCCCCCGAGTGCGAGAACGCACGATATAGTAGCCGGCTCCTGTGTAGTCGACGCCGAGGACTATTACTACAGGTATCTTTTGGCAAATTTAGTTTTATTGCGCGGCTATCCAGCGACTCCAAAATACTGATACCGAACTTGCTCCTAAAGCTCGTTTCGCGCCGCTTCTGCGCTGCAGGTATATAATATATATACTCCATTATTTGCCTGCAGCCTCATCGTGTTTCTCCTGCTCCTCTCCGTAATCGTATATCTTTGTACAAATTTGATACAGCCGCCCGTAAAATAAGAGGCTAATATAAAGCGCGTTATAAAATATACGAGCCTTATTTGTTTACGCCCTAGCGCAAGCCCCGCGCCGTTCACATCGATTTTTAATAAAACTTTGCACCTGATAAATTTTTGCCTTTGAATTACGCCGCGGTGCGGTGAGGGTTCTATCGATTCTTCTACCCTTTCTCTCTTTCTCTCTTCGTCTTTGTCGTGAGCAGCCATTTTTTTCTTTGTCACTGCGCGCAATTCATTAATTATAATGGCCGCAGTAGAACCTGAATTTAATAAAGCTGAAAGATTCTTCCCTTTGATTCTTTCAGAACTTTAATGACTTCCTCCTTTAAAATTACCTCACTGGCCTATTCGAGAATTTCGACTCGAATTTCAACTAAATTATGTTATACGATATCGACCTTACACGCGTCGGAGTGCACCCAAGATGAAAGGCTCGAATTTGCGACTACCCTGCACATTATATATAATATATATACCGCGCGAAATCGCAGAATTTCTGGATGTGTATGCGAGCTCATATTTTGTTATTATTATTATTATTATCATCGATGACCCCTGGAGCGTAAAATTGACGAAAAGAAATTTGTATCAAAAATCTTTTTTGAAACACGTGCACGTAATTTCTGCTTTTCTTTGACCTATTAAGCGGTCCAAAAGCGACCATAAATGTTATTGCCCGCTTTTTAAATAAACGGAAAAATATACTATTCTACGAAATCAAGTAAAGTGTCATACCCTCGCGGCTTCTGCCTCGAGACGCGAAATTCCATTTTTAAGAATACACACTGGTTCCGACTAGTACAAGTGTGTGTCTAGGTAAACTCTATATATTAAGCTGTATAACGTTGTGTGAGCTAATTGAGTCTTGGCTAACTTCTTAAACAAGATTTCAACCGTCCGCGGTTAGCCCACATCAGGAATAACAAAACCGGAGTCATTTTTGGCCAACCGTCGGAAGACGTATCCACCGACAAAATTGATTTTCAGGGAATTCAAATTAGTCAAATATCTTTTCTGTGACTTAAAAGACGTGTGTGTAGAAATAGGTAGTTCATGAAATGGAGCAATCTTTATATAAATATGTATAATAAAATCATTGTTTTATAAAAATTGTATAATTTTGAATGGAATTTTAATAGAATATAGAATTATCGTTACAAGATATATTATGTAGACGAAACCGCAAAATATATTTGTATTGGAAAAAACTAAATGAAAAGCGTTGTTAAGTTATAGTTTTGGTTGTTTACAATAGTTGCGAGGCCGTCTGTTTCTATAGCGTCGAATGCGATTACATATTAATTGTCTTGAGTAAAAAAAAAAAAATTTCTAGAAACCAAGAGGTCCTCCTGCGTTACTCATATTTCTGCTTTATTCGTAAAAATCTGCTTTGAAGCAGATAATATAGAAGTGATAATAATTTAAGCTATTTTACCTTTTATTTACGTTGTCACGGACGAGCTGTATACGCTCTCAGTGGGTATCCGATGGCCCGAGTTGCTTGCGCCGGAAGTATCCGGTGGCCCGGGCCATCAGCGGCGCATGCGGTGTGCTCACTCAGCGCGAGGCATGTTGCTCGCCGCGGTGCCCGCGCGAAAAATTGCTGGTCCGCACCTTTTTGCCTGTGGCAGCTCATCGCCGTTATACCTACTGCAGTGCGACCCGCCGTACGAGGAGGTGTTAGAGGGACACAATATGTAAAGGAAGTAAGACAAAGCAACTTTATCCTTTGTTCTTTGGCACGGAGGGACCTCCTGCACCCCTTTCTGGACATAACATATAACGTATTGAATTTTGGATATTGCGGGAATAATAAGGCCCAAATATACTTACGGATCTGTATGTGTTGTACGCAAACACAACGCCAATGTAAATTGAAAGTTAATGCGATTGCGCGAACATTGACAAAGTGGAAACTATTATAAAAGTGCTTTTTATGCTTGTAAAAGGATTAGCTTCGTGGTTTTTGCGCATCTGGGCTTTCAGAGAGACGTTTTAAGAGAGCTTAAAGGATTCTGTCATAATAAAATACTACTTTAGAATATTTTTCGCACAATGTGTATTATGTGGCTGTTTTATTATAAAAAATTACACATAAAATATCCCACGAAAAGCACGAGAAAGAAATAATAAATCTTTAAACAGCTCTCCATAGTATAATGCGTCTCTCGGGAGACTATTAAATAATAACTAATTTTATGTACAGTCTTTTTTATATTTTAGACGAGTCTTGAAATAAATAATTAAGCAGAGACAGAAAGAACGCGTGATTTCGTCTTATCTCACAGCGCTATAGTTATAGTTTGGGTGCTAAGGACCGATTTCACAGCGGCTCAATAACTCGTGATTTAATGTCAGCAATATTGGAAGATAGTTGGGAAAATAGGAGTATACTGGACAATTTGAAGTAAAACCCTATAATAAAATAACAACAAAATAGTTTACATTTCGATACTAGTGCGAGGATGTATGTGTGAAAGTTTGCGCACGAGAAAAGCGAGTTTTTGAACCGTATTTTTTGACACGTGTGTGTCAATAAAGTATATACTAATAATAATACTGCTGCGTTAGTCGAGTCCAGTGTTTACGAATGAAAAATAAATTCGCCGCAGAGAAAGAGAGAGGAGAGGGTGTTCACCTGCAAAAGCAGGCAAAGCCCGCGATCGAGTGTTTACCTCACGTAAAAAGTTATCATCGCATGAGCATAGATTATACAGAGCAGCGTGATGTAATTCCTCCTAATTCTTGAAGTTCATAATTTACTAGGTGGATTAGGCGGACTATAACTACGACACATCAGGCGCGCTGTATGGCCGCGGGCTATCATTGTTTCTCTCCGTGGCGGTCGCTGCAGCTTTATGAAGCCCGTCGGGCGCCGCTTATAGTCTGCGAAATCGGAGCTGCAGCGCCGACAGAGAGTATATAGAGCTGTATGCCGAGAGAGCAAGAGGAAGGAAGCCAAGCGAGGCGCGAACCGTAGGAATACTCGCGCCACTTGTCCCGAGCTTTTCACAAACCGTGCGGATTTACGAGCTTCGTGCAATTTGCATCGACCGACGAGACGCTCCGCTCTTCCGACAGCCTGATGCAGACTGCAGGAGACACAGAAAGAAAAAGAGAGAGAGAGAGAGAGGTGGCTAGAGTGGCAGAGTGTCATTACCGATCCCAAGCCACACGGATCTCATTGGGTTAGCCGGCTCGGTTGCGCGTCCGCGCGCGTGTCGAACCTTCCAAGTATCTACTCGTCCGAGCTGCTGGAGATTGTGTCGTGCGCGCGCGTACGTGAGCTATGTATAGAGAGAGAGACACAGAAGCGAAAAGCGCTCGGCCCCGATGAGGAGACACCCGTGTACGTTTACCTGCAACGACGACGCTCTACTCCCTTCAATTCCCCGGGGTTACACTTGCCGCCGCCGCCGCCGCCGCCACTGCTACTGCGCTCGGGGACACGTCGTTCCGCGCGAGGAAGCCCGTAGACGCAAAATGGAAAAACGAGAGAGAGAGAGCGAGAGTCTAGTCTCCCGAGCAGAAACACTGGGAGATAAAATGAAGACAAGTGCGCCGGGCCGAGGGACAAAGAGACGTTCAAGCGCCCTCGCCTCTTCTGGGGGTATACACAGGCCGAAAGCCACTTAGCCTTATGGACGGAAAGATTTGAGCCGACCTGCCTCTACTGCTACTACTGCCGCTACTGCTGCTGTTGCTGCTGCTGCTGGATAAACAAGAGACTCCGGAAAATCGATTTCGCCGAAAAGGAAACTCGCCTCGCTCGCTTCCAGATCGCAGGGAGGGTAACCATGGGGACGACAAACTAGAGAGAGGGAGTACACGCGATTTAGCATAAACGTTACATCGGCTCGTATGTACTCTTGCAGTTTATGATATCCTGCTGCTCCCTATAGGTATAAACTCGCCGTTGCCTAGATTTAACATTTACATTTGCCTAGGCAAAGTCTTCAATTCCCCAAAGCCGGAATTTGCGGTCGTCCGCTTTATCTCGGTCGCTTCTGCTGCTGCTGTTGCTGCTGCTGCTCTAAGCGTACACGACGGTGACGAAGGGGATCGACGGGGTAAGAAGTGGCTTTGCAGCGGCAAAATACTGCCTCTGGCAAAAGGCAGGAGAAAGCGAACGAGTGCGACGTCTACCGCCGCGAAAGAGAGACAGAGAAAGTGAATAGTATCGGAGCTGTATACGTGGCTGGCATGATGTAACGAGGTGGCTTTCGTCCGATTTCGCTCACTCTCTCTCTCTCTCTCTCTCTTGCGCGCGCGCGCTCCATACAGAAAATACGAGGCGTCGTCGCGTAACAGCAGCAGTCCGATGACCCAGCCTGCTACTCTCTTGTCTAGTTGTCTGCTGATGCTGCTCGCTCTCGTCTCTCTCTCTCTCTCTACTGTGGGGGCTTATCCCGGAGAGCCGAGCATTCTTCGCTGCTTTGATTTACCGCCGGCTCCTGCTTCCTGGCTCGCCACTTACTGCCAGTGAGCTCGCGCCGTTATCTCGGCTACACCGCACCTCTTCTCTCACTCTTTCTCATGCCAAGCGCGCGAGCAGAGTCTGTTATATATATTGCTGCATCCTTGGCCAATCGATACCGCTCTCTGCTGCTTCGCCTTCAATTGGCTTGTCAATCTTCTTCCAAGAGAGAGAGAGCTACTATAGTCTCCCTTTTTCCGCCGCCCGGTAACCTGTACTCCTTGAGTAGACAAAGACTATACACTAATACTTGGGCATCAGATGAGAATCCGAGTGGCCGACTTCCTGATGCCTCCGCACGCGTGTTGTGCCTTTTTAAGCGGCGTCGCCGCAACTTTCCCTTTCGAACTTTTCAAAGTCACGTTAATGACTTTTTCAACTTTTTTTCGAGACTGCGAACCAGGCCGCGCTCGAGTATATATAGTATGGTGCAAAGTTAAGTGCGCAAAGGTGTTAAGCTCTTGCGACAAGCGAAATGCAAAATTTTTTACGAGTCATGAATGTTTCATCTGGCTCCACTGGCCTCCTGAACTTTCAAAGATAAGACGCGACGGCGCCCCCGCGTCTCTCTAAACGCTCGAGGATTTGCCCCTTTTTTCGCCCCCCGCGTCGACTTTTATCCTGCTGCCAGATATGAGATTGAATATATATTTTTTCACTTTGCCCTCTCGCTTCTATATATTTATAATCAATTCAATACCGCGGCACTCGAACACGCCGACTGGGCGAGATTTACATTCTGTATATAGACCTGCAGCTTGCAACGCGACGCCCGCGCGCTGTGTGAAGAGAGACATTTTTAGCTCGAGCCTGGGAATTTCATATTATGGATGCTAAAGCTCTCGCTTGTAAAAACTTTACCTTTGACCTTTATACCTGGAAATTTTCTTATTCGGTTTGGTTCGCACGTGCCTGACATTATTTATCCGTATATTGCTTTCAAACTCTCGCAAATCTTTTCATAACGAAATTCTGTATATTCGTTATTTGGGATCGAGTTTGCACAGCAGAGGGTTTTGATACATAATGAATTAATTACATATACGCAGGTAGCGTTCAACTGTAGCATGCAGCTGACGTTTACGGCGTGTATTTCATATCGAAAATCCGGAGATTAATTGAATTCCTTGCCAAGTGTAAACGCGTCGTTACATTTCGGCTAAATACACAGCGACGAGGAGCGTCGATCTCCTAACTGCTTTTCTAATTCAGCCTGCGGGATGTTGGCTCGCAGAATTGGTGTGCAAGCGCATAATTATTAAACGAATTTCAGAACTGATTATAGAGAAGCGCACTAACTTATGCTATACCAATAAAATTCGTGAAAATCCAGTCGCACAGTATACAGCGGCCCCATCATTAAACGGTTCAGACAGGCGTGCACGAGTGTCGAGGTGTAGCTAGCTAAAGTAGCCGCGAAATTGGCCGATGGAGGTTAGTGCGCGCGCGGCAGAGTAGGGATACTTGGGAGAGAGAGAGCAGCGGCAAGCCGGTCGGCATAAGAGGCCCTCGAAATATAAAATGCGGACAATCGCCAAGTGCATCGCTGGGAGGATCCAATTACGGCGTAGCTGGTCCATTAGGTCGGTCTTGCTTTGAGCTGCTGGCGGCGGTGCGCCGGTCCTCGAAAAGTTAGGGAGCAGCTCCAGAGCCGGCAAGTCACACGGAAAATTGCCAGGGGAAAAGTTGGAAATATGCGAAAGAGCCTCCCGGCGGCTGCGCGCCACCGCCGACTTTATATTGCTGTCGCTCGCTCGCTCGCTGCAAGCTCTACTCCGGAAAACTTGCGAGGCATGCCCTATCCGTGATGCCCTCCCGTGTGCCAGCAGTTACCACGCCTCGCAATGGAATCTCGGCTACTCGGATATGCTTGAGCTCTCATTAGCCTCTGCTGCTCCTTCCCTCTTTTTTTTTCCTCCCTCAAGCGCCCCATCGTATAATGCAGATCATTTTCTCTCCTGCCGCCGCCGCACTTTTTACCAGCGTGTTTTCCCTAATTTTCTTCCTGCAACTTTCGCCATTTTACACTCAACCTGCTGTTGCCTCCTCGCTCCTCTCGAGAGCTCTTTCACCTTAACATTGTTTAAATTTCCTTCTTAATCTTTGCCAGAGATCCAGTAGAACTTTTTCGCTGTGCGCACAAAGATTTTCACCTTCAAATTTTCACTCGAGGACGTTAGCTTATCTTCCCGATGCTTTCCGCAATGCTCGCGGGGATTTTCGAGATTTTTTTTTGTTCTTTCGTGCGCGCACGACTGGCGCTTTATATATTTATATAAAAGTTTCCGTAAAAATCCCATTATACGCCCGCAGCTCTTTCTCTCTGCTTATAAGCTCTGCAGGGCGGGAGTGCCATAATGGTGTATAAATTACTCGCAGTATCGGTCCATTAAAGAATTAGGTCACTCGCAACACTATATACGATGGTCGTTGGTTTTGCCAGCAGCAGTTGTGCAGAAAGCACGGCTCCTTGTCTACGGAATAACATTGACGATTTTCTGCAAGCGGCCGTGAAATTTGCTCGATTCTCATGTGTATAGATATCTTTCCATCAGTTGTTTTCATACTTATATATAGGACGCGCGGTGTGTGGAAGCAAGTTATAGAGATGTGCATCAGCCCTGCAGGCGCGCGCATCTTCAGTCAACAGTGTATTATGAAAAGTTATGCGCCTCAGCCGTGTCTGGTATACATTAAAGAAGTAGGAAGACGGAATGTGAATATAAATTCGCGGCGTTGCTCTCGTGGAGCAGGAGAGCGAGTGCTAGAATCTCTCTTTCGCTCATGAAATTCTTCGGCAGCAGGCGGAGAAAATTGAATTTGCGCGAGTTGTCGCGTTAAGTTTCTGCGGGAAGGGGAGCGAGCGCGCGCGAGAGGTGGAGACAGTAGAGCTAGAGTCAGTCCGCCCCCGACTCCCAAGTACGTATATAGATCTTAGGTTCGCGTTAGGCGAATACAAATGGCCGGAATCGCAAGGGGGCGAACTTGCCGGATTGCCGCCGCGCTCGCTGCTTGCAGTCCCGAGCACTGAATGTGTTCTACGGCTTAGCTACTCTCTCTCTCTCTCACTCTCGCATACAGACGTATGTGTATAGTTCGCCGCAGGCCCGTGGAATCCATGAATGGCCGACTGGATCAGCCAAGTTCCGATAGATTCGCGCCGCGCGCGCAGGGCTTTAAACTCTCACGAGAGGAGGACACATCTTCGGGCTACAATTTGCAAACTATCGACAATATTCCACGCCCACGCACTCGCGCTGCGCTCCTGTTTTTCCCGTCCTATATATATACTTCCGCCCCCATCGTCGATTTTTCTCTCCCGTTCGCTCCGCGTGTCTCACTATTTTATCCAGAGCGGCCTTGACTGCGTGCTCTTTTACCCCCCTTGCACTGATGGCAAACTATATAATATGTTATATACGGGGTTGTTGAACTTTTACATATAACTTCAACATATACGCAATTTGAGTCTCACAACTCGAACGAGATGCTCTCCATGCACGCATGTAGAATATCTGGATGACGATTTTTTTGGATGTATATTTTCAAAGCGAGATCATCGGTTATTGCCTCATCGCGTATATATAATAATACGATGAGATAATACGGCACAGCTCTCGCGAGAGCGTATCGGTGATAGCTCGTCGGGATAGAGACGCGCAGGGAACAATGAACAATGAACAATATGATGAAGCCTGGCGTAACATAAATTTGCATTGTCTGTTTCAGATCGGCGAGTTGAAGAATTACTATCTGTTCGTACACAAGCGTCTCCACAAGCGCTCGCTGAGCATAAGCGAGCATCATCACAAGGCACTCAAGGAGGAACCGCACGTAAGCATGTCGGCAACGGCGATGATCGAGTCACGTTAACGCTCCCTCCTTCCATTTCCCTCCTCTATAATACTGTCGACGGTACAACACTGCAACATACTCGCGCACAGCCTCCGTGCGGAGCAAGAGCAGGTCACCGTCGCGCCGTCGCTCTCCGTATATATATATATAGATATATAACAGCATTACCGCTTATTTCGTTACGTCGTTTACACGCACCCGCAGCTTCGAAATTTCCGTGAAAGTGCAGCGGCGTTCTTTTCGAGCGCCGCGGCTGCTATACCTGCATCAGAGCCACTCGAGCATTCGACGAACGTACACAGCGCGCGCCCCCGCCCGGGTGACGTTGCTGCCGCTGGCCGCTTCTCCCTCCCCGTAATTAAAATTCCGCCTACAGCTTGTTGTTTTTTCCTCCTCTGACTTTTTTTCGCCCATTAATTCATACAAATGCACCCGGCGACGTAAAAATAAACACACCGCGCTATACGTGTTTGACTTTTTTTATTTTTTTTTTTTTTTGCTCGCCTCATACTCTCTCGCGCTCTCTATCTAACGAAGAGGAAATTTAATTATGCGCGTGTCGAAACGAGTTTATAAATATCGTATTTTTTCTACTTTCGTTTAATCCTGCGTTCAATGCCGCAGCGGATAATTGCTTCTAACGAACTCTACTCGTGGCAGTGTTTGCTCTTTTTTTTCATGCAGCGCCCAGCCCTTTCGCCGAATACATATAACTTTTCTTAATTACTGAAAATTTATGCTCCTGTGCTTTTAGCAACGAATGGAAATAAATTTCAATGTATTCGCGTACCTCTATAGTCCCGGGTGAGAAGCAACTTCGATCGTAATTCAATCATGCGTTTATTTATTATATCAGAGACATAAATATTTCTTATCACGAATTGATGCATATTTTTGTTATCAAGTCTCTTGTAGCCGGATGGTTTCCGATTCTATACAGAACTTGTGTGTTTGCATGTTTCATTCCCTCGTGCAAATTATAATAAGTAGACTTTTAATTGGAATCCTCGAAAAATATTCGTTAATTTGTTTCTTCAAGTCCAGTCTCGTTCGGCTTCGATCACTTTGTGCATAATCAACTTGAAGAATCCTCTCAAGTGAAATTAAATTTTGGTCTCTGCTTAATTAAAGTATACATCGTTAATAACAGTTATAATTCATTATTCGGAATAACCAAATTAATATCGTATATCGCTCCTATTATGCGTATATAGTATGAGGGAACCTACAAGTAATTAAAGCGAAATTAGATCTCTGTAAGATTAAAATCATTTCAAAAGCAGTAGAGCTCGCCGCGCGGATCAGATATACGTATACATAAAAAAGAGAGAGAGAGAGCGGCAGTAATATGTTTCTTTTGATTGTAGGTGCACTGGTTTCAACAGCAGCATGAAAGAAAGCGCAAAAAAAGAGATTTTTCAGCGGGCGCCGCCGGTTTCGGAGATTACCCTCCATTTTTTCGCGACTACGACCCTAGACCGCAGCCCGAGAGCTACCACCATCAAAGGAACCGAGGCGTGCCTCTTCAGAACCTGTTTACCGACCCATTATTCAAAGAGCAGTGGTACCTGGTAAGTTCCTCAGCTCTCGCAGCTATGTTGTGTTTTACAAAATTTACTTTACACGCGCGACGACGATTCTATACTCGTCGCCATGCAGCAGCCGCACACGTATATATATTTGAAAGTGCATTAATTTAGAAAGTTACAACTTTTCAACGAAATTCAACAAGTTTCAATGTAAAAGAGAGAGAAAAAACTCGGCATCATGATGTTTTCCTTCATCGCACAAACACATATACACAAAGTAGGCCGGTTCGCGCGCGCGCGCACGTAACCGTTCTATTAAAACTGTTACGCGCGCGCGGTTACGTTCACGTGCATGGAGTAATGCAGTCCGACGCGATTAACGTTTCCTCGGCGCGATATAATAACGTAAACTGAATTCTCGCAGCGACACTGAAAAATTATCAAAACGAAGAAACGCGAGATCACGTGTGTGGTGGTATATACTGTAATATTAGTATCATAAAGCACTGGCAGGAGAGAATGTTGACGGGTATGTGACGTTATATGTGGGTAATGATGCTAACTGCAGGTGCGTCACGCGCGGATCAATTAGACGGAGAGGCATCCGCCGCGTGTAATGATCGCAGTTGTCGAGCAGCGCGCGTGCGGCGAAATGTCAAAAATCCAGACGCCGACTGTTTGCTGAGCGGGATGCCGAGCGCGCGGACCGCAACGCTCGTGCGTCTCGTCAACGATGTCGGCGACGTGACGTTCATGACGTTTCTCAACGCGCTTCGCGGACAGCCGCAAGCTTATGTGCGTCTAAACCTGCTGCCTAATATGCAGAGCTGCTGCATTCGTCCGTGCAAGTCTGAATTCAGAACTCGCGAATTCTGCAGCGCATAGTCTCTCTCCTCGGCTACTGCAGCATCCCTTTCAGCTCCCTATTATTATATATGTATACACATAAATACAATGCGCGCATTTTCCACGAGCTTATCAAAATAAACCGGTTTCCAGCTCAGTGTTGCATGTACTATTTATATAAATAAACGTCGTTGCTCTCAGCTCGTTTCTTTGTCCTCGATAAGACGCGTCGAATTTGTCGTCATGCGCGCGCATGCATCGGTATTGCGCAAACGTTTGCCGTCGCAGTCGCTTGTGTAATATTTGCAATCTTCGTTCTCGGCGACAAGCTAATGAAGCTATACTCGGTGTGTACAGTCTCCCCCGACGTCGTCTTCCGAGTTCCGGGTCAACTGGAAATTCGAGTCCTTATTCGCCATTGACAGTGTACGGCGTACGCGCGGAACATCTAATTATACTCCGCTCTCGGCAATATATGTACATCAGGGTATCATATATGCATCGTAGATAGCTGGAATTCTTGTCTTTATTAGTGGTCGGATGTTATATACAGCAGGATGGCTCGGTCTGTTACGTCGATCGGAAAATTGCGAGTGCTCAGGCTACAATTTTATAATTTCGTCGCGGTAGATTGTTAGCAAGTTGATGCGCGTCACGTGGAACTTAATTAGCGCGACGTTCATAGCGGGACGAAGCCTTTTTTACAAGCGTAAAAATAATCGATTCATTTTCTGTGTAACAACAACTCCACTGAGAAAAATCATCTAGTACAAGTTATTATAAAGTTCAGGAAAAATTACTATAGTAGATAGTAATGGAAGTACACACTTGCATTAAATTTTACTATGTAACATAAGGTAAAATGCCCAATACTTGGACAAAACTTGAAAATTTAGACCTATACTTGGACACTCAAACAAATGTCAGATAAACGAAAAATAACGGATTTAAAAGTCTGATTACTGTAAACTGGGGTCAAGAAGACATACTTATAACCTCACCCCAGATGAAGTATTATTATTATACTGTTAGAGAAGAGAATTTTTACTACGCTACATACTAAATATTACTATAACCAAATTTTTGCTATATTTTAATGAAAACTACTACTAACATAGTAAAAGTCGGCAGAGTGCAAGTATGTTCTGCCATTAGTAGGATATTATAGTAATTTTTGCTGAACTTATTATAATAACTTTTATTATTAAATCATTTTCCTCAGTCTCGTACTTAGTCCATCACGATCGACATATTTCAAAACACGGCGCTTGCAAAGATTCTATATTCATTAACAGGTTCTCGGAATTCTCGTTTGCAACGTAACACTCGATATAAGCATTGTATGAGTAAAATTGCGAAGGATCGTATTATTTCATCGAGCGCGGTATATTACAATATAACAGTTAAATGTATCTAGTACAATATAAAAGTCAAACTCACGGTCTCGCTCGCAAATTTTCTTCGATGAACGTGAGAGAATGGAAAGAATCATCTCTGTTTTGCGCGGGGAACAGCCGCACGGCTTCGAAAGGCCTTTGAGTACAAGGTTTCAAACACTCGTGAATCGATCTTTCTTTTTATGGGTGCAAATACTTATCCCATTAGACTGCATCGGAGAGAGGTTCGCTTGAGAATTTTATCGAAGAATTTTTCTTTAAAAGATTTTTATCGCATTTCAGTGCGCGGCTATATATACGTGCGCACTTTGAACTTGTGCGCCAATTGCCTTAAATGCTCAACTCGACGATTATAATAACTGTTTACCTTGAATATGATTCAGAAACGAGCCAAGTGTCCGTTACACTACTGGATGCTCCTTCAATCTCGTAATTTTCTCTGCTAATGTAAACGCGTCCTATGAATCATTCATACAAAGTTTCCTTTGTCAAAATTTCCAGCGGCGTAGAGTATAATAGCAGTGGCAAGCGCAAGAAGTTTAAAGGTGCCGGAATAATGCTCGCGCCGGCCAAACTGCAGTCTGCTGCTGCCGCCGCCACCGCTGCAGTTGAAGTGTAATTGTCGATTAAAGAAATGGATGTAAAAGTCTCTTGAAGCGATGTCGTTAAGGGGCAAAGGAGGTGCGAGTAAGTAGGCGAGAAAGAAAGGAAGGAAGGAAGGAAAAGGACGCGGAGAAAGAAAGGAAAGAATGGAAGAAAGGGGTAAATAAGCTATAGCGCTGGCCGGAAAAAGTGCGAAGCTAGCTGGAATTCAGGCGGTAATTAGTCAAGGCGAATTAGGAGAGTCTCTCTCTCTCTCTTGCGCGCTATATATACAATAATAGGAGAGAGAGAGAGCGAGATAGAGAGAGGGAGAGAAAAGGCTGCCAAGTTTCTTTTGTCGGAGAGCTAGCTCGCAGGTGATGGGCTCCTGATATCTCGAGCGCAGCAGCAGCAGCAGCAGCAGCAGCAGCATTCGCGCTCGCGGACAAGATACTTTTGGCCCATTGTGCGCGAGCGCTCGACCACGCTAGCTGCCAGCCATATAGCAGCGGCAGCAAGCGCAGCCTCGCGCGCGACTTAAAGAGAGCTGGCCCGAGACAATAGGCTGCAGCATTGTGCGAATTGCACAATGTGTAACTCCCCCCCTATATATGCGCGCCAACACTTCTCTCCCTCGCTGCTGCTGCTGCTGCTCTTACACACAAGTGACTTGGTATCGCGCCCCAGCTCAACAACGCAACATTTTCGCCTCCTGCTTCTTCTCTAATGCCTTCTTTCTCTCCTCGCCCTTCTCACGCGCGCGGGCTCTATACTACTTATATACGGCTATTCTCGAGCCTTCCTTTTCTCTCCCCCTCGGCTTTTGCTTTCGTAGGAGCGAAACTTTTTCTATGCTACTGCTGCTGCTGCTGCTGCTCTGCCGGCGCCGACGCTCTCTTGCTTTTTACTTTTTCGGGCTTAGCTGCACCTGATCTTTTCCTTTTATTCTTCCGATGGATATACGGTATGCACGCGTGTGTCTACGTCAGTACCTATATGCGTATATATACATGCACGAGAGCTTCGGCCGAAAGACGCGACGGAAATCGTGGCGGAAGGAAAAAAACGCACACCCATAGCTGTATACTCAAAAGTGTGGGTAAAAAAGCAGAGCAGCTCTCGCATTCTCGTTTTTTTCTAATTCGTGCCGTGCGCGTTTCATATAACCTATTATAGATATTACACTGGGAAAATGCCCTAATAACATTTATTATAAAAGTTCAGGAAAAATATTACTACAATACATAGTAACGTCGGGACATACTTGCCTCATATTAAATTTTACTATGTATAACATAGTAATAATTATTAAGACAAATTAAATATTCTGAAAAATTTAATTTTTACCCCTTTTGTTCACCCATTTTTACGTTTATTACTAGTTTCAGATTGTTTTTATAGTCATGTATTTTTGTATTCGAGTAAATAATAAATGAAGAAATTAATTTTTTTTTTGTGGTAACGGGAATCGAACCTGGATATCCGGGCCAGACTATAGATAGAGTTCACTGACCACTTTAACAGACCTATTATGTACTAAATTTCAGATCTGATACATTAATGACCCTTACTTATGGGCTAACATTTAATAATTAAACAATAATTAATAAATAATAGGATTTAAAACTCTGATTATACCGTAAACTGGGCTTAAGAAGACTCATAACCTCAAAATCTGACACACGGAAAAGAAGTCATATGTACATACATACTATTAGAGACAATAATTTTTACTATGTTGCATATTAAATCTTACTGTAACCAAATAAATAAAGTTAATAAAATAAAGTTTACTATATTTTATAGTAATTTTTATTATTATTAAGAAATTATCATTAAGAATGTCTAATTTTTACTATTTTAATAATAAAAATAACTACTACCATCGTAAAAATCGTCTGAATGCAACCAGGTGTGTCCCACCGTTACTATGCAAGTATTATAGTAATTTTTTTTAACTTATAATAACTTTTATTAAATCAATTTTCTCAGTGTATATGATCAAATTTCCACTGGATATATCAATTATTTCGAATACGTAACGAGAGCGTAATATTATATGTATATATAATTCAAACATCCAATTAATTTTCGGCGTAATGAAATTTGTCAAAAGAGGGCATCGACTGTTACACGTAAAATACTCAACGTTCTCGATCGGAAAATACTCGGAGAATAACTGGAATACAATGCTCTTTTTTGGTCGGTGTTGTGAACAAAAAGGGCTTTGAACTTTTCGTTGCGCGAAAAACAGAGAGGGCTGCGATATACTCACTGGGACTGAAACCCTTAAAATAGCGAAAAAACTTATACAATATAGATGAAGTTTTTTACACTCGCGCGCTGTAGAAGGATTTCTCTCTCTCTGCTGTCCCCCGTTAAGAAGTTTTGATAAATGCCCAGGACTTTTTGCGGCGGCTTCGGGCTGATGGTAATACATCCTAATTTGGAAAAAGATTTCCCAGGGAAATGGCAAACAAATATTCCAAAGTTTCAAATTTTGTTGGCGCGAAACAAGAGCGCACACCTCGCAAACGAATACTTGGTTAAAAATTCGCCGAAAAATGATATGGAATATTAGCGTGTTGTATAGCGAAGTAACTGCATATCGTTGAAAATGCTGCAGGTGATTTGATATAATGCTGCTAGCGATCACACGTTTCGCGTCTGGTTATGTCAGCGTTAACACTGTAAAAACAATATTATACATTCACAACGTGAATTAAACAAACCTTTCGTGCATTATTGTTAACTTGTTGAATTTTGAAAGGAAAGAAGCATAATGAAATGCGTCCATTCGAACGGTATATATACAATATACATATATACCCTGAAATTTTGTTGTCGTTGTCCTGATGGGAATCGTGCAAACAAATAAATGTGAATATAGGAGAACGAGAGGCGCTGCAGTGGTGAAAAAATAGGACGGTAAGTGGGATCGACGAGCGGGGGATGCTTGACGCATACGTATATACGAGATTCAGTACAAAATGAATATATCGTTCGATTGGGCGTTGGTATAGTAGCAGTGCGTGCGCACACGTTTCTGCAGACAGATATACGGATAGGCATTGTAATATACATATCTATACGATACGGTGAAGTGCAGTTTTCTGTCTACCGTCTCTATATTGGCGACTGATATAGGGAATAATTGTGATGTATGTTTGTCGTAGAACGGCGGAGCAAAGGACGGCTTCGACATGAATTTGGGTCCGGCCTGGCAGAAGGGCTACACCGGCAAGGGCGTCGTCGTATCGATTCTGGACGACGGTATCCAGACTAATCATCCCGACCTGGCTTTAAATTACGATCACGAGGCCAGCACGGACATTAACGACAACGACGACGATCCCATGCCCCGGGACAATGGCGACAACAAGCACGGGACCAGGTGCGCCGGCGAGGTCGCCGCCGTCGCTTTCAACCGCTTTTGTGGCGTCGGCGTCGCCTATAATTCCAGCATAGGAGGTAAACTTATAGATTGATGACCGCATCCCTACGACTACTACTCACGCACGTGCGGCCATGTTGGACTATACTATACTCCGCTGCTGCTGCTGCTGCTGCTGCTGGACCCGTCAACGTCCAACTCTCCGCGCCGCGATGATAAATCCTCGCGCCCGCGCACCCTTATAATTGAGATTAATGACTATATTTTTGAGCCGGCATCACGCACCTATAGCTCATCCCGTAGCGCGTCTATTTATTTATGTGCATCACTCTCTCTGTCACCTCTGATCGCTCCAATTTCATTGTTCGGCAAACGGATGAGGCTTATTTCCTAATAGAGCTCAATTTTTCAATTGCGTAAATATACTCTCGCGCTCTCACCTACGATCGAGACGCCCGCGTCTCGGTGCGGCTACTAATAAGGCTACTGCAAATATCAAATTATTGTTTGAATTAAGGTTGTACATATATACATTATATTTGATCATCCCCGCGCCGCGCGACAACATGTTCTGACGCGCAACGGAGTATAATTACGCGTATAGGGCAGCAGCCCGAGGCGTATTGGATTTCAAAGCCATTAACGCTTGGCTATTTAACTTGGGATTACAACGTTGGCGGATATAGCTCTCGCCGCATCACTATGATTTCCGCGTCTCTTATTCAGCTGGCGCTCTACTGAAAATAAAGAAAAAGGATTTTTTCGCGCGAGCGTTACATAAAAATGTCCATCACGCGGCGTCCATAAAGCTTCAATACCGAGGCTAGGGTCTAATTTTTGAGCGCGATAATCGAGTTATCACCATTACCGGGCGCGGCGCTCGAGATAAGTCGTAAAATTCACGGCGTCGTTCAGCAGCAGCAGTAGCAGCGACGCGCGAGGACAAAGGCCTGAATTAAAAAGAAAAAAAAAAATTGTCTACTTGCGCTTGCGCGATGCGAAGGTGAAAAAGCAGTGTAATAATGCGAACGTGTGTTAAAAGGTGTTCGGATGCTGGACGGTCCGGTGAACGACGCAGTGGAGGCGCGCGCTCTGGGCTTGAATCCAGACCACATCGACATTTACAGCGCTTCGTGGGGACCGGAGGACGACGGGAAAACTGTGGACGGGCCGGGGCCGTTGGCACGACGCGCCTTCATCTACGGCGTGACCAGTGTAAGTATACATCACGCGCCCGAGCGAAAGAGAACGAGAGAGGTATAGATATATATACGAGCTTCAGGCCAGCGAACTCGTAAAAGCCGAGAGACGAGCGGCCCATTACATAACGTCGTGGTCGTGCTCTCTCTCTCTCTCTCTCTCTCTCTCTCTCTCTCTCTCTCTCTCTCTCTCTTGCTCTCTTTATACCTCTCTTTGAGGATGAAAATGAAACGTGTCAATATCGAGCGCGTCGCTCTCTTTTTAACGATCTCGGGATGATACTCCTCTCCTCCCTCTCTCTCTGCAGTGTCAATAATCCCGTTCAAACAAACTGCTTTTCCACGCTCCTTCCGAGCGCGTACACTCTGATGAAAAGTACTCGGCGCTCTGGAGTCCCGTCTTTCACCCCCTGCAGCCGAGGAGTTTCGCGGGCCAAGCAAGTATTTCGAACCTGAGTGCACTTGGAAGCTCGATAAAATGTTTGCGCGAGCATATCGCTTACTCGAAATTCAAGTTTATTATCGAAAAATACACAACTGCTCGCGCGATTGCAGTTTGAGAAATTAAGACGCTCGCGCAAGCTTTCTCGAGTTGCTGCTGCTATTGGCATATACTTGTGCACTTAAGCTGGTTACATTATTAATAAGAATTGGTGCCGCTGCTGCAGGCTACCAAGTTCAAAAGTCATGCCTTATTCAGGCGCTTATTACGTACTCCGCACTTTTAGAGATTATTATTCCTATATATATATAGGCTGGAAATAATATATCATAGCTCTCGCGAGCAAAGTTTCGAGTTTTCGCGGCTGTACTGAATGAATATAGCGTAGATTGCTATTTTCGATATTGTTATACAGAACTCAAAATTCCTCTCGGCCTTGATCAAGCTCCGGTAAAGTTTGTCCGTTTCAATGGCGGCGAAATTTCGCAAATTCGCAGCGAATAAAGTTGCGCGCACATAGTTTGAACGTTAAAAAATCAATCTATACTTATAATCATGCCAGGTCGACGATGACGATGTCTATAAGTGATCCGCTCCGAGGTTTTTTACATAAATATGGTTAATTTGATGAATCAATCCCGACAATGATCCGTTTGTGCTAAAAGCCTATATGGTCATTGCTATAACTATAATTTTATTAGAAAATTCTAGAAATTCCCTAGCTCTTGAATAAGTAGATTGATTTTTGAACTTTCAAACTGTGTGCGTGCTCCTGTAAGCGAAATATGGATTCTATTGCAGCCGCGGCGACGTTAGCAATGCTGGTATATATATAGGTAGCAGCTAAGAGCTGGCAAGTTCGCGAGTGTACGCGTATTTGTTAATTCAGTCAATTGGATGAAAGTGCATCCGAGCATTCCCTGCTCTGCTGGGGCGAAAAGCTCGCTCTCGTGTTGTCGATGGAATCCGGAGGGAGAGTCGCGTCACTCTGTCTGTCTGGTCTTGTTTGGCTTTGCCGCTCGTAGTCCCTGAGGGTGTAAGACGTCGACGACGAGAGGCGAGCAAAGGTAAATCTCGGGAGCCGGCTGATGAGCTAAAGCGGCGTTTGTTTGCAGGGTCGCCAAGGCAAGGGCTCGATCTTCGTGTGGGCTTCGGGTAACGGCGGTCGACACACCGACTCCTGCAACTGCGACGGCTACACCAACAGCATATTCACGCTGTCCATCTCGTCGGCGACCCAGGGCGGCTACAAGCCCTGGTACCTCGAGGAGTGCAGCTCGACCCTGGCCTCGACCTACTCCTCGGGCACGCCCGGCAACGACAAGAGCGTCACCACCGTCGACATGGACGCGAGTCTGCGCGAGGACCACATCTGCACGGTCGAGCACACCGGAACCTCGGCCTCGGCGCCGCTCGCCGCCGGCATCGCCGCCCTCGCCCTCGAGGCCAACCCCACGCTCACCTGGCGAGACATGCAGTACCTCGTCGTCCTCACCTCGCGCTCCCAGCCCCTCGAGAAGGAGTCTGGCTGGATCCTCAACGGTGTCAAGCGCAAGGTAAACAAATTCGCTTTTCACCTTCTCCTCTATTACGATTTTCCCCACCCCTTCAAATACAAACAAATCTCTGATGTTGCTGCTGCTGCTGCTGGACTCCGGCTATCGATTTGCGCGCAACTGCAGGCGAAACACTCGCCGACGGTTTAACAGCGAATGATAGTTTGAAAAATTTATCGCGCACGAGTCCACATAACCGACGTATGTGTATAACTAACAGCATTTTCCACGTTTTGTACCAGACGAAAATTCGATTTATTGCCACTCGAA
Organism: Cecidostiba fungosa; assembly: GCA_900474305.1. Lineage (NCBI taxonomy): Eukaryota > Metazoa > Arthropoda > Insecta > Hymenoptera > Pteromalidae > Cecidostiba > Cecidostiba fungosa. Next base: position 92,012 of record UCOJ01000393.1, read on the forward strand.
CTTTTTTCCAAACACTGGCTGTTTTGAGCACGGCTTATTGAAAAAAAAAAAAAAATCCATCGCGCAGCAAACTGTTTCGTCGATTGGCTACCTGCATTTTATTATATCGATCGTGAACGGACTTTTGAACATATTTCGTTAAAATAATTAAAAACCGAGGCGAACGGGCGTTGCAATTTATGCAAGTCTGCTCAATCGATCGGGGTGAAAGAGCGGTGCGTGGGGGAATAAATCTTGTTTGATATGTGAATAATAAAAGAGAGCTTCGTTTCTCTCTCTCTGTGTGTGTAGGTTTCCCACAAATTCGGTTACGGTCTGATGGACGCCGGTGCGATGGTGAGTCTGGCCGAGCAGTGGACAAACGTGCCGACTCAGCGCATTTGCAAGTCTCAGGAGATCAACGAGGATCGCCAGATCGACTCGTCCTACGGCTACACGCTCAGCGTTTCCATGGACGTCAACGGCTGTGCGGGCTCGCTCAACGAGGTTCGCTTCCTCGAACACGTGCAGTGCAAGGTAAGCCTTTACCGCTATTATGCGCTATATATAGCTCTCTAATACCTTCGTACTCTCGCCTTCTTTGGCCGCGTTCATTAATTGACCGATGCTCCAAAGACCCGTGTACACGTGTCGAGCAACGATCCTCTCTTCCTATAAAGCTCCACTAATTTCGCCTAATGACGACGAACTTGTTGGCGGTACTGGATAAGACTAGAATTTTTCTGCCATTGTGTGTTATAGGTATATTACATACCCTCGTAACTTAGCTCGTCTGTGCGCAGGCCAACGAACGCATGAAACGCGTCTAGTTTTTAAAGAATGCCTGGCTCCCTTTTATAGCTCTTGAATTGGGATGGAAAGTAGCACATTTAAAGTAACTGTAATGCGCGTGTGCCCGCATATCAGAAAAGTCCATAAAACACGAAAACTAACTCGAATATATGTAGCTAGCCTCATCTTGTTATTCCACTGCACAAATACGACGATCGGATATTTGGATTTCGCCAAATATTATCTTCGCAACTATCGTAATTGATGGACGAAACATTTTTCCTTCATTTTGTGGAAGGTGATCATTTACCTCATGTGATGTTTTTCGCACGAGCAAAGCTCGTGCGAAAAGTCACATGAGGTAAAAATCACCTTACACAGCAGTATCGAACCATATTTTATACCACGAGAGCCGAATAATCATATTAAAGTTATGTTTTGAAGTCAGATTATAAAATAATTTGTTATTGTATCGTTAAACAAGCACCAGATATACCTCACTCTATCGTTCGTGAACAAATATATATATAGTAATGGGTATGAAATTATAAACTTTCCCGATATTGAATTACATTTGTGTAATAAATGTACCTTGCACTTGCGTAAAAATATAGAGCTTTTATATACATATGAAAAATTGTTTTAACTGTGCGAAGAAAAACAGTTGTATTTAAATGTAATTGATTGCGCGTATAATAACTACTTTAATTCGTACTTCATTAGCACAATAGGCCAACGTAATAAAAACCAATCTAATCAAGTATATTCAGCTTTTATTTTAAAATCAATGGTAATCAACTGCGGATAAAAAATGCGTGAACAATCAATAAACAGAATGTCGGTGGTAAATATAGATAAATGGTACGCATATTCTGCAAAATTTACAGTGCTATACCACGTTCACGTATGGACAATTTCACAGAGAGAATTTGCAGTAATTTGGCATGCAAATGAACCCGAATACATATATCTTTATACTGTGGTGAATAATGCTTGCGACCAAGATGCATAAATGCGGTCAAAGTAGAAAATTTAAAAGCGATTCTAAATTAAAGCTATCAATTGAAAACTGTTTCCCGAGGCAAATGTGAAAAATATTATAGCAGATAGAGCATCGATCAATTTGCGCGAACGTTTATGAAATTTGAGATAAAGATAGAGCGACGTGTGGATGTCTTGTTTCTTAGGTCTCCCTGAGGTTCTTCCCCCGAGGCAACTTGCGTCTCCTGCTGACTTCGCCGATGGGTACGACATCGACGCTGCTGTTCGAAAGGCCGCGTGACGTGCTCAACTCCAACTTCGATGACTGGCCCTTCCTTAGCGTGCACTTCTGGGGCGAGAAGGCAGAGGGACGTTGGACGCTTCAAGTGATCAACGCAGGCAGCCGACATGTCAACTCGCCAGGCAAGTCCAACTTTGACAAGGAGCAGAGTGCACCCTTTTCATATATGCTATTTCTTCTTTATATGGACTTTTTATCCGCCTTCTGGATGATATTTCCCGAGGGGCGAATTTCCAATTTTAGTGACAGGCTAGCTTGGATAAAAAAGCGGACTTACTTTTTTTCAAACCGATCAGTCAGCTGTTTTTGAAGCGTCATTTTGCTTGGCAATCAATTTCTATATAGTCAGCCGCGGATATCTTTTTTATGCAGTTTTCAATGAAGCGAACTTTTCGATTATTTCAAATTATATTCAAACAATAAAACATGCTGGCTTATAGAACGAGTAAAATAATTAGATTAAGTTAAGTTAATCATGAGGAATAAAGGGCTTGAGCTGCTTTTATATTTTGATATTCAGTGATCCCGTGATAAATTATTGGATTTTATTTTGCACGATTGTGCATTTCGTTCGCGCATATAACATCTTGGGTATGTAAAATTCTGTGAAAGAGGAAAAATTAAATTTTATCCTTTTATTGAATGCTCGTGCAAACATGAAAATTGATTATCGCGAATTTGCGATGTATTCCATTATTAAGCAGTATTACATTTCATTATTGTAGATATGTATTTTTTAAAAAATAAAAGGAGCTTATTTTAAATTTTCATTTACACGCACCGAGTGTTCGATTAATTACAAAAGCTGATTGATTGCAAATAACGTATTTAGCTTTAACTTGGGAAAAATCTTTTTTCCAATTTACACGGAATGTTTGATTAATTACAAAAGCTGATTGATTGCAAATAACGAATTTTACCTTTGACTTGGGAAAAATCACCTAGAAATTATATATTTGACCATACTGTTTGATTTTTTTTCATGTGCTCTGTGTGTAGAATATTTTTTATGGCTTCGATAAATGTTTTCAGCAGTTTTTTTTAAGCATTATTATAGTCCTTTGTGTGTGGACTAGGTCGTAGAATTGCATACCTATATTTATCATCTCTATTTTCGTGCATGAATAATCTATTTCTGATGCTATGAAATTTTTAAGCCATACGCTGCGTTTGCTGTTTATTCATTTGAAAGTTTGTAAATCATTTTGAGTTTCGTACAAATGAAAGCAATGTTTTTTTTTATGATGAAGGGCTGGAAATTACCGTACTTTGATATTATTACTCCGATGATTGGACGGCTCGACGTGTATATAATATATTTATAATGTAGTTATGTATTTTGACGAAGAGGAAAGTCTTGTAGAAAGTAACGTTCTCGGCTATTGGCCCGAAATTGCAATTTGTAAGATGGCTTAAGTTTGTACTCATTTCCTTCATTCTGAAGTTCGGTTAGTCACTTTGCTTAATTTTCGATTAAAATGAAAATATATTATATATAAGCGACGTAGATGGAGTTTGAAAAGTTCGGTGGCGCGTGATGATTACTCAAATTATTCTCTAATTTAAGGCATCATCGGTTCTACAGACTGTATATTAGGCAACAGTCGAGAGAGAGAGAGAGAGAGCGTATAACTTTTGCCGTAGAAACATTGGCTCGTCACGCGTGGTCGGAAAAGTTATTTTCATTAATGCAGCGCGTTAAGATCGATACTGCATCGCGAGGCTGCTCGCGCGAAGGACACTTCCTATAATGAAGGATGATCAGAGCGAGTTGCGACTCTGACAGCGAACGCACAATTAACTCGATTGCCGATAATTTAATCGGAAAGTTGGCCACTCGTGACTATCGGAGCTCAACTTCCGTCGTCTTTCCAAGCGCGAGCGGATAAGATTTTTGTTTCGAGCTCGCAACGGATTCCGATTGCTCGCACCCACTAGTCCACGCGTGTATAATTAATGCGATAGGCGTCAGTCGCGAGCGAGCGGAACTATCAAAACAGCAGTAATTAATACAACAGTAGACTCGGCGCTCGATGGGCACAGCTATACTCGTGATAGTCGTCGTCGTCGTCGTCGTCGTCGTCGACGGGTTTTACATACATAGGTACTATATAATCTCGCGTTCTGTCGACGCGTTAATTAATAACACGAACCTCCCGCGGGCGCGCTTAAAAAGCGTGCGTCAGAGAGCGGAAACAAGATACATATGCGCTTTGCTCCCGGCGCATCTGACGCGCGGGGGCTAATGTAATTATGCCGCGCCATAACTCCCCTCGCGCTTTTTTACCCTCGATTTTCCGCTCGATTCGCTCGAGTTCGCGCTCGCGCATTCACCAAGATTTTTATTCCCGCTCCGATTCGATCATTTCCCAGAACTTCCAATTACCTCCGTCTGCACACTCGCTGCAGTCGAGCCCAGCCGTGATATACCATCAGCGAAATACGCGCACGCGGGACATACTGCACCTGTCCGTGCGCAAGCACACGCACGTATATATATAGACAGTTACATACAGACACGCTCGCGGGCTTTTCACGCGATTCTCACGAGCGAGTGGCTGTATGCGCTGCGCGCGAGCGCCCACGAGAGAGAAAGCTTCATCGCTTTGTACCCAGGGCTTAAGCGATACATTTTGCGCTAGATAACATCATTCGACGTGTAGCGCTGGATTTTGCTGTATAAATTATCGCCGGCTGAATGACTGCAAATGCTGCTGCTGGATTTTTCGGGAACCGCATTATACTGCTTCTGAATGTCTCGTGTAACGCTTTATATCGACTGCTGTACGCCGGAATATTAATTTATGCATATAATGCTTCTGAAGCGTTCATTCGTTTAGCTATTATAACGAGGACATTATTGTACGTGTTGTTATTACGTAGGTACATATATTTCTGTCCTTTTTTTCAACCGTGCATGTGTGCGTTATATATTATATATGTACAGCCTATACCTCGCCGCAGCAGATGCCAATAAATTAATGCGCAGTCATGCCTCGGTACAACCGATCGCATCAAAGTTATCAATTTCCCTCCAATTATTTGTTTTCGATTGCTCTGCTCGTCGGACGGTATATGTTCAAAAGGCGTGAGGGCAGATTTACAAAATGATGATTTGTGCAAATCCGAGCTCTCGTCTGCCGTACTACTCCCCCACGGCCTATATATCATTCATCAGATCAGTAAACAAAGTTTTAGCGCAGCAAAAATTATTGCCTCCGCACGCGCTGCACGCATCAGCCCCTGTAATATACGAGTGCACTACATATATAAATGCGTAGCCTCATGACGCTCTCATCCTGCCATGTATCATATAGCACGTACATTTTTGCAGAAAAACAGTCTTACCAACAAAAGTCTTTTCTCCGAGGGTAAATGGAAAATGCTTGTCCTCTTGTCAGCTTTAAGAGATTTAGAGATCTTACCACGAGTGCCTTTCCTCTTGTTGTACTCCTCCCCCCAGCCTTTTATTATCTCTCCGAGAAGACGCCCTTTTCTTAAACAATGGATATAATAGAAAACTTAATTTCAAGTACGAAACCGCGACGGCGAGATAATCCTCGAGAGACAAAGATTATTAATTTTCATACTTTGCGAATTCTGCAATATTATCTTTCCAGTGGCAACATGCATTTCCTCGTTTAGCAATTAATGCTTCTTCGGAAGCCACGTTTTACCGTGGTTATTAATGAAACAATAATATCGCTGGTCCATGCAGGCAATTCAAGGATAATCAATTGTTTTCTCACTCTATTATATAATTGCTCTATGTACAAATATTTCGTTCTCTACTGCGGAATCTATATACTGATATATAAATTTGAATCCCCTGCTGTTGCAAAGTAATCAAATAGCATTTGGATTATCAAAACAATGGCTATTACATCAATGCATAACAATCGATTTTATTATTATTGCGCAATAATCAGTGAGCCGAATTGATGTGCATTGTACAGCACTGAAGAGACGAATATTTCGACGCGTTGTCAAAAGGCATTTCATACAGAATGATTGACAGTGTATAAATGCGTCATATCATTTCACTGAAATTCAAGGAAAAGTAGACTCATTTCGTGCTTGACCCACGGCGACGGACATGCACGCAAATAGCCGCATTATTTAGAACTTTGGTCATTTGAGCCTACAACTCACTCGACAGCATCGACGAATCACCGGAGGCTTGACACGTTCTCCAAGACTTCCTCGAGTGTTCTGCAGTCAAAATAAACGAAAATCAAAGTTCGAAAAAGTCAATTAAATTTCCTTCCAAAGCTTGCTTGGCCAAAGTGAAATATGTATAAATTCCCAGCGAAAGCTCTATAACGCAATCAAAAGTTCGACTGAATAAATGTACCATCGCATATTGCTTTACACGCTAATGGCCATCTACAGCTGCAGCTACGCAGTAAAATTTTAATCTTTTGACATTTCAAAAGAGTTATGCTATACTTGATGAATTACGATATTTTTAGCCAATCTCTATAGCGTCCCTTTATGCCAATTATTGCGTTGAATTAACAATTTATAATTATTTTTAAACTGGTGACAAATGAATTCCGCAACAAAGTCGAATCGGCGGGAATGGACAAAACCAACCACTAACACAATTAGCTAATTACTATATATTATATAATTAATACATCAAATGATGCTTTTAATTTTATTCCCTGACTAAAATCCGTTTGAAATTTCCATCGAGTGGACTAATGTTATTATTATGAGTGTATCACTAATGAATACGAACGGAATTTATCTTGAATCGATAAAAATTTTAATTAACAGGAGTAGTTAAATTTTAATTTAATTTTATCAAAGTTAAATCATGCAAGTTGCTCAACGTGTTTGAACGAAAAAGTGAAGGATATGCATAACGAAGCAAAATTGCTATAATTGATTTTTTAGACTATCTAATGCTTTATGTTATTTATAGAATTTGTGGCTTTTACACATTTTCACAGCTGCATGTATAAACTATAATACTGCATGATAATGCTATACGCACAAAACAATTATTGAAAAACAAGGACATGAATATCGCAAGCACAGCATGAAGAAGCTTATGCAGCTGGTGCACGCGCAATGGTATGATGGTAAATGAGGCATGATGTGACATATGTGCTTTGATCGGATTATTGATGCTTTGGGATTGCAGTGGTGAATGGTGTAGCTGATGTAGTCGCGTAGGCTGGTATTGGAATATTGAAAATAAAAAAGAAAACTAGCGAATAATAACATTGGCGTCCACTGTGATACTGTTACAGGAATTCTGAAGAAGTGGCAGCTGATATTCTACGGCACGGCATCGAACCCCATCAGGATACGCACGAAGCAATATAATCCGGTACAGGCGCCTTCCGAGGCACAGTTCAGCTCGATTCATTATCCCGCGCACTACGAGCGGGCACAGGCGCAGCCTGTTCGCGCCTCCGACTTTGATTATCCGAACGCCGACTTCTTTTCTACCTCTGGATTTCAGGCTTATCAGGACCCGTACGCCGGGGCGGCCTCCAATGTCGATCCCTCCATGACGACTCTCGACGGCTCGTCCGGCCCGCTCATGACCAACAGACTGCCGGGTGACACGGCCGCTGTTCAGCTGGACGGCTCTCTCGATCCCACCAGGCGTGTCCAGCTGCACGACTGCGATCCCCAGTGCGACGTCCAGGGCTGCTACGGCAAGGGTCCAACTCAGTGCGTCGCCTGCAAGAACTACCGCCTCGACAAGTCAGTCCTCACTCACTTTTTATTAAATTTTATTCGCAATTACTTTACCACCCATTTCCACTCTGCTTCTATATACTCATATACATGTATATGTATACGCCGGCAGTTTTTTCACTTTAATTAAACCGAGTGTAGAGCGCGTGCCTTTTCCTAGCGATACCTACAGTACTCCAAAGGGCAAAAGTTCAAGCCGTGCCATATAGGGCAATGTTTAATTAGAGATTAATTTACAGGCTTTTAATTTGTGAAAAAGGAATAGCTTTCCGCTCTCGACTCGCACCACTTGGCTCGATATTTTTATCATTACATTTTTTCTGATATAATTAATGTTTTTTCCCTCATTTTTTTCGTATTTCATTTATAACAGATTTACAGGTTTTTAATTTTTCTACGTTGAACTCAACTCCAAAGAGGGATAAAATCGAATGAAATGCGCAAATTGGAGTTTGCTTATTGCGTTCAAACTTACGTAGATGACCTAGCGTAACTGTTAAAAACGGGTGCCGGTCATGGATAGTCTAATAATTATCCCAATTATATATAGAAATATAAGATTATAGATTCGAACTCGGTAAGCATTTTAATATTAACATATAACTGTTATTATGTGATTATTAATCCAATAAAATTTTCGACTTTTCAAAGAATTCTCATATTGCGCAAGAAAAACTCTGTCAGAGTCGTAAACAAAAATGGTCTATTGTTTTCAACGATTGTAACATAGCGAAATACGAATAAGTACGAAAGGGCTATAAGAGTGGTCGCGAGGAATGATCAACTATCGGGGGGGGGTGTGGGAGGGGGAAGCAGCTCGTAGCGGTGCAAGCCGAGCGAGTCGCATCAGGGGCTTAAGAGAGTCGTCTGTTGAACGCAGGATGGTTATAATAATGGTTCTAGCACGTGTGTAAGTCGATGCCCGCCCCGGAGTTTCCCGAACCAAGGTGGCGTTTGCTGGCCGTGTCATGAATCCTGCGAAACTTGTGCCGGCGCCGGCCAGGACTCCTGTCTCTCGTGCGCCCCGGCCCACTTGCGAGTTACCGACTTGGCGGTCTGTCTTCAGCAGTGCCCCGAGGGCTACTATGAAAGTAAGTGATACAGTTACGCGCCGCTTGCTTGCAAGCGCGCTCACTACTCTCACGCTTTGCGGCTACGTTTCCTTGTGAAATTAATACCCCTAACGTGCAGCCTAACTGCGCGAGTCTGCAGCCCCGTACACCCTCCCTATTCCCTTCCATCTTCATCCTTCTCTTTGGCGCCGGCTATATACCTACAGCTCCCGTGCGGAGACTGATATGCGTCGTTCCTTATACGCGATTACTTTCGAGTAGCCGGCGCATACTACGCAACTAATTACCCCCGATACCTTACACCCTTGCTCCCCAGCTCTTATCTTCTGCACCACAATAGCTCGGCTCACTTTTTCAATTTCTCCAACACTCGGTGTAATTCTCGATTCGGCCCCTTCGCAGAATTCAGCCGTTACTTTTTTTCTCTTTTTGTAAAGCTATTAAATTCGAGCGCGCAGCGCACACAGCGAACGAATTTTTTTGTACTCTCGACGTATTCTTTTTTTTTCTCTTATAACAACGCGATACTTTTTCGTTGTATTTTGCGAGAGCAACTTTCAATTAAGAAGATAACAAGCCTCAGTTAAATACTATATTGTAAATAAATTTCCAATCGAAATGATTCAAAATGCGAGTATTATACTACTTGAAATGCTTAATAAGTTTTTGGAAATAAGTGAAGCAGCCCGAGTTGAGATTACGTTTTTAAGTAATAAAAATGTTTTGTTTACAATATTTCATCCATCAGGCTTGTTGATTTCCATTGAATTTTATTCCAACATTCCCAGTTCCAGCGAGGGGAGCTCCATTGAGCTCTTGCTCAACGCGTCTGTTAATCAAAATGCAACACAGCGATTTCGTAAACTATTTTTCAATAAAGGCGGAAAATAGCTTTTTTGCAATTCCCGAAGAGATTTAACTGACTGGAGAGCAGAGTTAATACAGCAGAAACCTTTTTTTTCTAGCTTCGCTTCGATTACTTCGAATTCGTTGCTGCGTACATATAGAGAAAACGGCATGAAAAGAGTAAAAAATAGCTGTGTACAGTTTTTTTTTTACCGCAGATTTAGTTTTTTTTTTCTGTCGGGGGATTTTGATTTTCGTCATTTTCAAAACAGAGATGAAATTTCAGATTCAAAAGAGAGCTGGCGGAAGATTAAAAGTGTCGAATCCGCTCTCGTGAGTGCAGAAGAAAAGAGCTGCAGAGATATGCGCGAGCGAGGCTATATATAATGGCTAGCGCGGAATGACCCTAATAAAAGAGTGTCGCGCACGGCTTTGTTGTAACGTTCGTTTTGCAGATGCGGAGAACAGCACGTGCGTGCCGTGCGAGGCCAACTGCGCGAGCTGCTCGGACCGACCGGACCACTGCACGAGCTGCGAGCATCACCTGGTGCTTCACGAGAACAAGTGTTACGCCGCCTGTCCTCTCTACACTTACGAGACGCAGGACTACAACTGCGTGCCCTGTCACCCCAGCTGCGAGACGTGTAACGGCACCGGCGCGAACCAGTGCATCGGATGTCGATCGGGTCTCTACTCCTTCAGAGGTGAGTTCGAGCTGTCACCGCTATAGACTCTACCGCGCACTCGCCAGCTACAAACCTATTAATGAGAGAAAGAGAACTGATGCAACGGGTTTGACGGCTTTCCAGAAGCGCTTCGCAAAATTGCCAAGCGCTGCACCGGCTATCTACTTCGCCACAACTCGCTTACACAACCGCAAAAAGCTTTCTCGCTTTCCACTTCATCCTCCACTACCCCGTCCTCTCCCCGCTTCCTCGCCTCGAATTCTCTACCTCTTTCTCTCCTTGTAGTTATGACTTTCTTCTTACTCCTTCACTTCCTCGTCCTTTTTACAAAATTTTGTTTCTGCGGCAATCCACTTCGCGCAGTGCAACATTTTTTCCCATCGCTCTTTTTTTTTTCAAATTTCAATTAGTTTCAGCGCTTCTTTTGAAAAATTTCGCAATTTATTCTTTCATTGACCGACTCGCCTGATTAAAAAAAAAAAAAACTCGACTGCAGAGATGATTCACGGAATGGCGCGTCTTCATCAACGCGAATTCTTGCAATCGTTGCTGGGGAAAATTCTAATTACGCTTGTAACGGAAGATGCGCACTTTCCGTCGCGAGCTTTGTTTATTTGGCTTTTGTTCGAACAACCATTTTGTAATTGGAAACACAAATTTACTGGCAATCAGCAAATGGAAGTTGAAAAAGCCTGCGCACGCCGTATTGTTGTGTGCTCCTCGCGAGTAATACGAGCTCTAAACTTTCTTCTCATATTCAGCCTGCACTATAATATACACCAACGCGTACTTGCTTACTTTTTTCCTTTTTAGATATACGGCAAAATTATTGTATAACATTTTCCTACGCAAAATTAATGTAAAAACCAAGCGAATGGCTGGCTGCAAGTGTGCATACATACAGGCATAGGTTATTGTAAGTAGAAAGAGGCCGGACGTGGTAAGGCGCGCCGCACGGCACGTGATGCTTGTCGACGGGCGCGGGCGTATCGAGCGGCAGTATATGTGCAAGCATATATACTAATAACAGTATATTAACGAAATTAAGGAAAATCATAGTCGAGTGACTGAAGCGGAAAATGAGGGCAAGCTTTTGAAAGTCGAAGCAAACGAGGGGATCACTAGTAGTAGGTGCAGCGCAATTAGAGAAAGCCCGTATACAAGGTGGTGTGTGCACATTCCAGGCGAGTGCCGACGTTCGTGCCCGAGCGGCTACAGCGCGGACAAGAAGCGGCGCGAGTGTGTGCCCTGTCCGCCTGGCTGCGCCAACTGCACCGCCTCGAGCTGCACGAGCTGCGAGGCCGGCTGGAGCCTGAACAAGAAGGGCCTTTGCGCGCCCGAGTCTCGCTCGCGCTGCGACACTTTCGAGTTCTACGAGGACGGCCACTGCAAGCGCTGCCACTCGACCTGCGAGAGCTGCGCCGGCCCGACCGAGGAGTTCTGCATCACCTGCCAGAATCCACTCCTCCTGCAGGGAAAACGCTGCGTCGCCCAGTGCGACACCGGCTACTACTCCGAGCTCAGGAGCTCCAGGCCCGTATGCGTGCCCTGCCTCCACACCTGCACCAGCTGCGTCTCCAGGCTCAACTGTACCTCCTGCCAAGACGGACTGCAGCTCCAGAGCGGAGAGTGCAGGTCATCCTGCGCTCACGGGTAAATTACATGGGATAGATATATATGCATGATTGTAATTACAATGGAAGGGATGTAATCGAGTTTTCTTCCTCGACAGGTACTACAGCGACAGGGGCCAATGCGCCAAGTGTTACTTGTCTTGCAAGACCTGCTCGGGACCAAGGAGAGATCAGTGCGTGAGCTGCCCGAAAGGCTGGCAACTGGCCGCGGGCGAGTGCCATCCCGAGTGTCCGGAGGGCTACTTCAAAACGACCTACGGCTGCCAGAAGTGCCACCACTACTGTCACACTTGCAAAGGTGCGACTGGTGCAGTAGTTGCAAAACTTTTGATTAAGCCGACTTTTCATCTCGCGCCGGCTTTTCGGCAAGAGTTGACGTTTTTTTCTTTAAGTATATTCGAGCAGCACGGGCTTGTCTGTGTTTTCAGGAGAGGGTCCGCAGGAGTGCACCTCCTGCCCGCCGCACTCGATGCTGGAGGCCGGTATGTGCATGGCCTGCCTGGGGGCACAGTACTACGACCACCCGACGCGCCTCTGCAGGAACTGCCACTTGGACTGCCACAGGTGCACGGGTCCCGGCAAGTTCAGCTGCTCGGGCTGCGCGCCACCGCTGCACCTCGACAAGCTCAACAACCAGTGCGTGCCCTGCTGCAAGGGTGAGGAGAAGCTCGACGAGACCGAAGAGTGCTGCGTCTGTGATCCCGAGACCGGTACGTCAATCTCTACCACCGTTGCAGCTGCTCGCTTCTCCGTCTACCCCCCTCCACCCTCTCTCTTTCTCTTTCTGTTCCGTTGCTGCTGCCGCGATTCTCTGCAATACCCATTTTCAGCGCGAGTGCACGCTAGTGTAGCTTGTTTCGGTGCGCTGTTCTCTTTGAGCGCTGAGCGCGCCAGGTCTCTTTGCGCTCGGCTGCACTGAATCAACTCTCCAGAAACAATTCTACAAACGCTCAACTCTGCGTTAATGCACATACACGCGCGTGTACGCTCGCTCCCCGCCCTGTCTCTTACTTTGCACGCGCATCTGCAGGCGCCTCGCGAGATAAGACTCACATTAGCCGACTTTGATGCGCAGTATGCTGTATGCTCATCGTGAATTGTTTCACATTAATTAATCCGAGTCTTCGTTTGTGTTTTAATTTGACAGGTGGCTGCAGGAACAGCTCCCCGGCCGGTAAAAGAAGAGTTCCTGGAGTCGAGTTTACGCCCGTGGAGAAGGCCAAGCTGAACGCTCTGTCGGAAAATAGCGATAACGGCTTTGACTTGAAGGACGAGTCGACGGATTTCGCTGTGACCGCGGCCACCACGCTGGCCGTGGCCATCTGCGTGGCCTCCATCGCGATATTCGCCACGATATTCGTCGCACTTCAGGTACACTTGCGCGGTTGCGCAAAAGTTACCAAACGCAATACCACAATGTGACGCACTCAAAAAGTAATTTCTCACTTAGTTTCGGTTATATATTTACCCCCTCCAATTATCCCAGTTTGGCTTCTTGCAAATCACTCACGCAGAGTGCAGATCCCCTTGAAGCTTTGTATTTTTCCACACAGTTTTCTTATTGATTCATAGATCGAGATTTTGAGCAAACTAGACTTTTGACATGTTTTCAGTTCGTAGTCACTTGAGTGTTGCACCTTACTCATACTTCAATTAATTATTATCACTGCCATGTTACACAGCATAATGACTTATTCGCGGGGTTTCACAAAGCATCCTTCACCGCACTTCTCGCACGGTGCGCAGTTCTGATTTTGTGGTACGCGAGTCTTTGTTGCTCGTCGCATATTCTGTAAGTATTATAGTCGTGACGAAGCCTCATCTACTTCAATGCGCGCATGCACAACAGTACAGGAGTGTCACGCACCTTTTCAAGTTTTCGTTTCGCATTCGAGGAAGATGAGGCTTCCACGTCTGTTGTGCTATCGCTACACAAATCAGCTGACGTACCATAACAATATCATAACAAGCCATTGCATTCCGTAACATTCCATAACATGCACTTGAGCCTTCATTGATCCAGAGACTGCGGATGTACTGATGCAGCGACGTTAACTCTTTGCAGGCAATGTCGAACAGACGAGAAGTCGCCATGGGATACACACAATTGGCTGTGAGGATGGAACCCTCGGACGACATGGACGTCGATGATACAACGGAGCTGATGACGTAGGCCGATTGTCCCGTGTATCCCATGACTAGACCTTTGCTTTCTCACTCGTCTTACGACGCTTGACGAAATTCAAGGTTGCCGAGTCTTCAGAATACACACGTACATACAGAGAAGTAAGCGGAACAAACATACAAAAGGGAGTATGCTCGGGTATCCAGACTCGTTGCAGTGCGTCAGCACGAGTTAGGATGTGCTGTTGCGCGCACTGACCAACAAGAAACTGAGACAGATTAAGAGATGCGAGCATGTCCCGAATGTTTCTTAAGTGCAAAGAAAAAGATGCGAGAACGCGCGCGAGAGAGAAAGAGAGAGAGCGAGAGAGAAATAAATGAAATAAAAAAAAAATGATGTACAGAAAAAGCGGATGTTTGAGTGCGAGCGTGTCTGCGTTTTCAAAGTGTTTTTGCGTTGCGTGCAAGTGATGCTAACAAACAAAACTTAATGGAAGATAAATGGTAAAAATATATTAAAAAGACAATGCGGTGGCAATGAATTGTATTAAAACCTTCTCACTTGGATTCCTTCGGCCAGTGTGCAAACTGCCATTTTTTACGACGTGCTGCACGAGAAGTTTTTATCAGGAATTAAATGGAAATGATAGAAAACCCGAAAAAGAAGTTAATTATAAATAATCAGAAATTAACGAGCCAAGATGTGAAGAGAACGGACGAAAAAGAAAGCTAGTGTAAAGTGCCTGATTAGTGACACCTCTTCACCGGTGTTCCCTTTCTCGTCCTTCCGTCGCGTACTTTTGTGCTTTTATTTTTAATCAGTATTTTATTTTTTCGTAAAACGCTGCGAGGTGAATCAGAAGTTAGTTATATCAATCAAGTTAATAAAAAGTAGATAGAAATAAATTTTTAAAGAGTATAACGTTGACCTATCGAATCACAGTCGATCGGAGAGCTTACCAGCTTCAGAATCTCGTTATCTGAGTCCCGTAATTTATAAGAAAGCGTCCTCTGATCAGTTCCGCAAGTAGCGCAAGAATGATCGTTATCCTTCGTTTTTACGTATGACTTTTATATTGTAACTATACGACACGCTCATGCAGCTTCTCACTATGTCCCCGGAACGTCACAAACCGATTTTTAGATATGTTTGTTAATACTTTGTTACTTATGAGCCTTTTTCTTATCAACTTTCTTTACTATATTGTTGTATACGTATTGTATTTTGTTAATTAATAAAATTTTTAAATATGAACATTCTACTGCTGCTTTCTTGTCGGCGGTTTTATGAGCTACCCGAGGAAGCCGCGATGGAGAATAATATACTTAATTGAATTCAAGTGAATACCAAAATGAGGAGAATTACGAAGGAGCGTTACGATCAGTCCACCGCGAATTTGTTGCGATACTCTTGAGAGCTAACATCCGCACTATGTGAATATTGAATTTGTCCTCGTGATTTGATATAATACTATTATTGTACTTTTATTATGAGCGCGATTATGAATATATATATATACATATACAATCTACATATCTTGTTATTCATTTTCCTAATAAACATTTTTACTTCTAAAAATAAACTCATCTCTAACTAATTCATTACCAACTATTTTTTTTTTCGTAACTTTTGAGAATGAAAAAAAATAATAAAAATTCTTCGTGATGCACGCACTGCATAAAGAAGGTAAGTGTGCACAAAATTATCTGGGTGGGTGACAATAAAAAAAAATGAAAAGCGTAAAAATGATTGGCATATATTTAGAGAAAAAGTTTTTTATTAAAATACGAGAGAGGAAAAAGGCGGAGAAAAAATTATGATGAAAAGATGAACGACAGCTTCCCCGAGGATTTCCGTTCAGGGGCTGAAATAACACAGCTTCCGCTCTCGAGCGATTACACAACGGCTCAGTAACCCTGGCTCGAAAGTTCTCTTTTCCTCCCTCCCTCCCTCTCTCTCTCTCTCTCTCTCGGTCTAGCTGCCGTTGCCGGTTCTTCGCATGGCTTCATTATGCGGTCTGTGCTAATTTTTTGAGGCGCAAGTGCACGCGCTGGCGACGCCGCTGCGAGAGAATGAAAAGAACTCGCGTGCGCGCGGCTTAATTATGCTGCGAAAAATGTTCTCAATGGAGGACGGCCTCGTTGTTCTGAAGCCATGGACGGACAGAGCGGAAGCTGACTACAGACTCGAAGGGAAGCAGAAAAAAGACTGTGCTTGGGGATAGCGAGTGAGAGAGAGAGTCAGAGCGGGATAGACTGCAGAGCGCGAGGGAGAAATGATTGCGCGGCTGCAGCATATAAAACCATCAGATAATAGATGGATCAAGGCGAAGGCGGAAAAAGAAGAACAGAGCAATAGAGAACGAGAGAGAGAGAGAGAGAGAGAGAGAGAGAGAGAGAGAGAGAGAGCGCGCGAGCGAAAAAAAGTCGACCAAAAAGAGACTGGAAAAAGGGACGCAACACGTTATTCTCTCAGGGTTATAGGATACACACGGGCCTTTCGTTCTGATTCTGAGAGGATAAGCTCTTTATCTTTTAACTCTTACCTTTTTTATTAAACCACCCAAACTATAGTAATTAGACACATTATCTCTTTCAGCCTTCCCGTTATTATATTTCCATCATCCTTAGGAATAATTTTCTTTTATCTCCTTATCCTCTTATCTCCCATTTCGTTTCTCTGCACATCATTAAAATCACTATATTATATGGGTGAAAAGATCAAATTAATATGCATGATATACTGCATCGAATTACGAATTTTGTTATCTACTTCAATTATAAGTAAATTTAACAAAAATTATTCAAATGTACAACATAATATCAGTTAAAATAGTGCTACAATAGGAGAACTCATGGCTATTCGGCTTCTAGGTATGCACACGCACGCGCGCACACACGCACACACACACACACACACACATATTTATTCAAGACAGGAATGCGAGAGTGACAAAAAGGGCGGCGTTGACTCAGTGGATTGTTGCGAATTGGTTCTATGTTTTACCCTCTTTAACTCTATTTTTATACGCGATTTATACGTTTGTTTACATATTGTCATGGAAAGATGGGCGGGCTCAAGAGTAAAGAGTCGGTGGATAAGAGTGTATTGATGGTCTGGCTGGTGGTCGCCGGCGATCTGCTCGTTTCACCGTCGACGCGACTCGTCGACGTCAAGCGATCGCATCGCTGCACCTTCTGCCTGATGTGAGAACTCCAGGCAGCGGCATTCCCTGCTGACGATGCGTTCTAAGCATCGCCAGCAGCAGCCATAGGAGATGCCACCGGAGAGCCGTCCGTGACAATATGCTAACTTATTAAGGTAGTTCTTCATGAAAATATGAAATAACATAGAAGATTTATTACTATAATTTAATCACTCATAATTAAAATTAAAATCAATATATAATAAAACAAGGTATGCTTGTCTAACTAACAAAAATTTGTTATCGGAATTCCATTATTGCATAATTAGACATTGTCATAGAAAAAATGACAAAGTACGTTCATCAATTTACAAAATATCTGTTTTTTATGCATTTTTATTAAATACAAAATTAATAGTTTTCAATATAGGTAATCAAAAACTCGCAACAGGTTGTTACAAGTCTGACGATGCTGTCTCAGCAGTTTGCCATCCGCACATGCGTGGAATATAAATCTGCTCAAATTTTTTGTTCGCGATGACCAAAACTTTTGATTACATGGGGAACGCCAAACTTTGGTTTATCGCATTTTAAATCTAATGTGTAAAGTTCAGCATCATTATACTTTTAGCTTACTTTACGCTTTTTAAAGCGAAATTTTGTAGAAATTTGTGTAAAATAGGTGTATCGATATACATTAACTATAGGTATAATATTACACAATAGTCTCTACAAATCGACATCTCGTATAAAAAAATAATTAAAATAATAATAATAATTCTCGTATTAAAATAATAATTAAAATAATAATAATAATAATTAAAAATAATTAAAACAATAATAATAATTCTCGTATTAAAATAATAATTTTAATCATTTACAAATTATTAATTTGCACCAAATTATCATCTATATGAAATAATATGATATAAAGACCTATACCTATTATTATTGTATTTTATATATACGTCTCTTGATGCAAGTATTCGCATATTGTTTCATTAATTTTGTTATTATTTAAGCAAATAACTATATTGTAAAATAAATATGGGATTATAAAAATCTACTTAAACACCATGATAACAAATACTATACGGTTTTTTCTTTGTTTCATAAGAGTGATATAATGTTACTTAAAGCTTCGAGTACTTATTTGAGTGCCTGAAAAAACTTGATTGGTTGTTTGGACTGATGTTTCAACCTCTCAACATTATTTTCCTTCAGAATCTATTGAATCTGTTCAATTAATACGTTGACTTAAAATCTAAACGCTTATAATGTTTTATTATATCTTTGGTTTAATTAAATGCACCATAATGCCTTAACCAAATATAAATTCGACTTTTGACTCGCACATATCTATAATATTTGGTATCTGAACAATTCAGTATACTTATAGGAGCAATAAATTAGTTTGGAGAAGAGAGCATGTCAACAAATTCACAGCGATTGTTTTATCTTGACACCTGAGCGCATGCTTCAGAAGCCTTATCGATCGAGTATTCATTCTTAATAAACTCTAGTTCAATTATTGAAGTTATTTTTCTGATTTGATTTTGGTATTCTGCGGAATAAATTTACTTGTTCGTAAATCATAATACGTTTAAAGTCAAAAATTGTGAGCAATATTGATCATCCCGAAGCCCTGGTTGTCCCCTTGTAAGTTTTGTAAAACAAAAACAGCTTGACAACTTTTTACCTACAGGCATCCATTTTTTTGCTGTTGAACATAATTATATACACGTTGAATTGTCATAAGGTAATTCGATTTGATTTGCAATAAAATAAATAATGAAAAGTTTTTGCAGTAACGCACTATTTGTCATGTTCGGAATTACCTAATAAATTGATTTGAATTTCTTCATCGGTATAATTATAATCTGGTTGTTTAAAAAAGTTAATTCAGACGAATGAAAAATTTGAATGAGTCCATTCTGTGCTAAACGAAAAAAGGTTTCTTATTTCAAGAATTAATAATCAACTACTACGCTTTGCTTTTACAAAAGTGATTTCACGTTATCATTATTATTAAGAGCTAGATGTATGCTAATATTTTTTTAACGCATGAAAACAATTTGTTTTTGTTTGTTTGACCGAGTTGAAAACACAGCTGGAAGTATAAAGTTGAGCTCAGATAGTCTCTGTTTAAGGAGCAATTTAATTAGTTAATCAGTGACGAGCTGCCATGAAAAGTAAGAGCTAGTTTGGAAAGGCAAAGAAGCGAGCAGGTGGATGATTGAAAGAGGAAATGCGAGTGTTTACGAAAAATATGAAAGTAATTAAATCTTAAAGAGCTTGCCGAAAGGCAGTGCGAGAGAGTCTACGTAAAATGTATAGTAAAGAGAGGAAGGAATAACAACGAGCACGGAGCGGAAATTGGTTATCCGGATAGCAAGCAGTTTTCGGACGCTGTATACTGCTATACTCTGTGCGTTGCCGGTCCGGGGAAAGTATTTTGTGTAGCATAAAGGATTTCACGGCTGATTTCCTATCTGCAAAACACAGCTTTTTCCTCGAGATAGCCTTTTCTCCGAATCTCTACTCGTGCGCTAGAATCTCGGGGCCGATATCGGAGCGTCGACGTTGCGTATATATGTATATATTCCTTTGGCGCGATATAAGCCGTATATTAGAAGCGCGAAAAGGAGCGAAGAAGGAGAGCTCGCTGCATGCACCCCTCGGCACGAGCCGCGAGTATGTACTGACTGAACACTGAAAGTAGCTATATACCTATATATATCTACTAGCGCTCGCTGCAGCCGCAGCTGCATGCTAGACACGTGCCAACGCGCGAGACCGCTGCCGAAGATAAATAAAGCAAAGGATCGACTCGAGCCTCAGCGAGGCTGAAATGAAAATAAAAGATTTCCCGGCGAAGCGTGGAATTGAGGATGGAAAGAGCGCCGCCGCGGGCTTCCGATGAAAAAAGACATGCACTACTATACGAGTTAAAAGGGTGTAAGATCAACGGTTCGCGCTACTGTCAAACTGTGTGTTAGCTCTCGTTGCATGATGTGTGTCGCGCGCGTTAATAAAAATAAAATATAATGCGTTATTCCGTCACTATATTATAATAATACCGATATATCGCAATAAACTTATACATGTATACAATATAGAATCAAAGGTACTACAATAATACATACAAGTGACGCCGATGACCGCTAACTAAACTGCAGAGTGAAAACGCGCATAATAATCGCATTCTCAACAATATGAAACCTACAATATAAAAGAAAATTAGTCCTGATATTCGTGCTAAGCGTCAGGTACAAATGTCTATAATACGCATCGCCGCCTATACTTGAATCGCGAGAGTGATGGTAAAGTTCGGATGCTCTGGGGAAACGAGTTTCGGAGTAGGAACGCCTCCTGAGCTTTAATGGATGTCAGTTCGCCTTCCTGGAGGATCTAGATTAGTTCTTCTCAAAAAGCGTCGCTGCAGGTACGGCGATTTCCCCATATATGCAACATGCTTCATAATAGACATAAGCACCGCTGCAAAGTACGTTCTTCTTCCTCTTAATACATGCAGTCAACCATTCAATAACTTTCCTCCTGTACGCTGTAATATGCTCCTCTTTTCTAAGACCAACTATTATATGTACCTCACAATAAAGTTCTGCAATCTTTGCAGTTGGGCCTGGAGTTAGCTTGACAGGTCCAGGTGTACGACAGAGCTAGAATACATACAGAGAAACAACGAGAGCATATGCCAGTTACTTGCGCAATGCTTCGGTAGTGCAGTATCTGAAGGATCTGATCCATAAAGAACTCTGGCCGCCTGACCCTTCCCGAATAACCAGAGTTGCTACAGCAAACTTTCGTCAATCCTTGCTGTGCAACTCTTGCAGGCAATTTGTTTCAAACTTGTTATCAAGAAGTGACTTTACAGTGGATAGTAGGTAGGCTTTTTATGAATTTGCTAGAAAATTGACAGCAAAAACTTGTTAAAAATTTGCTAACAAATGAGGTCACAGATTTATATCAATTTGTTGTATAATTTTGCTGCA